>CAXKVV010001040.1:0-36690 GCA_964058805.1 Schoenoplectus triqueter | reverse complement strand
ACAACAGTTTGGCTGCGTTGACCAATCATTTCTTAACCTCTAATAAGTCTGCCTAACTACAAAGACGTTATAACAGTTTAGTGAACATTGCAATGACTCAAGCCTCTGGTATTTTATAAAGCTCTCTGCCTTAGAAAATTTTTGAGTAGAGAGGTTAAATCGTTATAATGATTTGTGAATCGTTATAGCGTTTGACTCTGGTAGAGAAGCTTATTTCCTTGCTTTCAATATAGATACTTAAAACTAAGCAATTAAACCTTACATATAATTGATCCTAAGTCTTTTTAAGGCTTCTTTAGCTGTCTTCCACTATCATCCATCTTGATTAGCTCGTATATCTTAAAGCCTTAAAGGATCTTATAAAATCTCAAAGAAACTTATAAAATTTAAGTATATTTTATAAAACAACAAATAAAAAAAATTAGTACAATAATCTTCTCTTTTATTTATTTTACAAAAAAAATGCATGAGGTAAATTTTATTTAACTATTATGCATATCAAAATTTCTCCTTTTTTTTGAAAAACGAACCAAAAAAAAAGTATAGCATTAAAATTCTCCCTCAATTCATGCACTCATTCCATAACAAAAATATAATAATAAGAACAACACGGGTTGAAAATTTTGGATTAAATCCGAATCAAACATGTCGTAGATTGACTCAACCTGATTCATGTAACATGTTTAAGTATATGATAATTAATTTTTCTATTTATTTATTTACACAAATTTATCTCTATGAATATATAATTAGACTTAATTAGTATGTGATAAGTCTTAATTCATGCTTAATTTCAAACGAACTTCAAAAACACGATTATATGAGTCAATCTTACTGCAAACTGAATATGAAAGTGGGGTTTCGATTCCTAATCCGATTTGACAGAAGATAGGTTAAAAACACACAACCCATTTAGTTTTAGATACATTAATTTTAGGAACGGCGGATTTAGAGAATTCGAGAAACATAGTCCCGGAACTAATAATGATGATTTTTTTCCTGTTAAATATTCTATTCTAGACAATTTTAATATTTGAAATTTAACTTATCAAGTTCAGAAAGAAAAATTGTACAATTATTTGCAATTTTGAAAATTAAGAGCGAACAAATGCGTGGTCAGGTACAGACACTCTGATAATGATATAAGACGGGTATATTCTGAGATTGTAGTCTGCGACTTAATTATTTTTAAGATTAGATCATCAGCTATTATTATATATGTACACGTTGCAGTTTTAAATTTTTTATATTTTTGACAATCAATCAATAATATATTATCATAACATACATGAATGGAGTACAGATAAGATTAACGACCCAAATGACGTTAATTAAATATGCAAATATGACATCCGATTCAGGCCGTGCATATCCGTTGCCTTTATGGATGATGAATACTGTATAATGGTGTCGCATACTCATTCCTCTGCCACGCAGGAATCTCATATGGCCATATGATTTGCAATGAAGGCATTCTTAATTATGGAATAATAGTGCAAATCTCAACCCAAGTGGGAAAAAAACGGACGGGCGTTTCACACTTAATTATTGATACATGATCTAAGCATATAAAAAAAAGACACAAAATATACTAAATCTCTTATGTATGATCTAAGCTTAAGAATTGGCAATAATTAAATGAGAAAAAAGTTCCCCCCCTTCTATATTCTCAAGAAATCCCAACCACATATTTAGAAGTCAATCACATTCTTATTTAAATCTTTTCACATCTAATCTCTCTTTCAAATCAAATTATTCTCTTTATCTCTCTCCTCATTCAAATTTCTTTCTCTCTCTCTTAGAACATATTTAGATCTTAATTCTCGTCTCCGATGATCTCTCAACGATCTCACCGGCGATTCGTTCCCTCACTTTGATGATCTCTTCGCCGATTTGTCCCTTCTCTTTGATGGTCTCTCTGGTGTTTTGTTTTCTCTGACGATCTGTTTTGTCTCTTCAGCAATCTATTTCATATCTTCAAGGAAGATGAAAATATTTTCAAAAAAGAAAAATATGATTTGAGTATCTTCAACGATCTATTACATCTCTATATTAAAACACCTGATACATATATCTATATTCTTGAGTCACTTATCTAAATAACCGATTCATATATCTAATTACCAAGTTTAATCATCTAAACACCTCATGCATATATCTAAATATCTGAGTTACTTATAAACGTGATATATGAACATTTAAATATAAGAACCTGATATATAAACGTTCGGTCATGTATCTAAAAAATAATTGTTTCATATATCTAAATAGTTGAATTACTTATTTAAACACTTAATACATATATCAAAACACCTAATATATATATATATATATATCTAAATATATGAATTATTTATGAAAATATTTGATTCATATATCTGAATACTTAGTTCACTAATATAAAAATGCTATACATATATCTAAATACATGAGTTATTTATCTAAATACATACATCATTTATCTAAATACCTGAGTCACATGTCTAAATACCCGGATGAATTATCTAAATACCTGATTTAATTATGAAAATAATGCACATGGGCTGCAAGGACACAATAATTTACATTTGAAGAGCATGGGCCCACATTAGAAATTTTGATTTTTTTTAAGAAGGATGTTCACAACTTTTTTTTACTAAAAATAAAAAATTAATTTGTGGGATTTTTTGAGGATCTATCTTAGAAGATTATTAGTCGGACCCTAATTAAATATACTTATTTTCCCTAAATGTTTAATATTAAATTCACATACAGTAAATAAGCAATAAAATAAGAGAGTAAAGAGAAAAAACACACGATGTGATGGAGTTTGGCTATAATGAGTCTACGTCTCGAGACTCACTATAACCAATAGTCAATTATGCCAAGCCACTAAAACAAACAAGTCCTATAACTATAAACGTTCGGTCCTTTACACCAAGTAAATGGACAACCGACAACCAACTCAAATAAACAAGCGTGAAAACACAAGTCTCCAAGAGAAACAAATAAGAAACTTACTTATATCACTCTAATGGAGGTATTGTAAAGTAATCTTGAGATTAGTCATAGTGGATTCAAAGGTTAGGCTCTCACAACTATGACTGCTAGGGTTAGGACATATATAGTTGAGAATTTCATCAATTTAGAAGAGAAAAAAATTAGTATATATAGTTGTGCAAAAAAAAATATACATGAAATCGACAAGATCCATTGCAACGACTAGCTAACCATTACAAAAATTATCTCAAACATCAAGACATTTTTATATTTAATTTCTCCTTTATGAGTAGGACTTTATTTATTTCATCAAACATCGATTGTAATCTATCACAGTTTTGATATTTCATTTCATTACTCAAAAACATGCTTGAATCATCTACTTCATGTCCTGCATCAAACTCATACTCATCACTATCATAAAAAAAAGTTTAGAAGTACCTCATTCGTGCTGAATGTAGAAGTTGATGTGCTAACTTATTGCTGTGATTCTAGTTTCTTATTCTTGGACAACACTATGTTCCTCAATAACTCAAATGTCTTGCTGTCTGAGATATTTCTGCTAGCTATGTTCCATCAATGTCCATTGGGGAGGGACCATCTTCAACTCGTACCATGAGAGCTAAGTTTAGCTTTTGCTCGTCACCCGACTTTGCATTCGAGCCATCAATGTTGATATTGTCTGACTCAGCACTCAACATCTCTCGTGTAGCCTTGACCTTATTTTTGTTCTTGTATCCATCAGTTTTATGCCTTGAATTATGATCTTATTTCACTTCACCTTCCTTATTTTTCAAATGAGAGAATAGTTTGAAACATGATTGAATGGTTTGCCATTCTTTGTGACAAGCAAAACACATCACTTTTTGATTTTCTTCCTCTCATTCCTTGTTGTATTTCCACTCGAAACTCAACATACCTTGGAATATCTTCAAAAGTAGAAATGTATCCTTAGAGGCTTCGTGATCAAGTCTTTGCACGAATGAGCCGCGTTGTGAATTGAGAGTTGGATGTGCTTAGGTGATTATGAGCATGGAATGCTATTGCTTTGGATCCATGCATAGGCTCACCGACTTGCTTTAGGATTTTCTCAAAACTCCTCAGGTGAGCATACACCTCATCCGGTGTGAAAGCGACTTGCACCCCTTGCATCGCCTCTAGTGCGCTCACATACCTTCCTATCTCGATTTTTTGAGCATCATACGTAATATTTTTTCTATAACTTTTCCATTAAATAATGTTTCTCTTGATTCACTAAATTTATTTTATTTATATATAAATTTATTATACATATTTTCAATAATTTCACCGTCCTCTTATATATAGAATTCTCAAACTTAGTCTCAAGTTCGGTAATTCACATTTCATTTTGCAGTGGTCACGTTATCGAACAAGAGGACTACTGTCTCACTTATTGAGTTCAAGATGACATTTATGTCATTATCATTTTCCCTTTTTATTAACACAGACTCAGTTGTAAGGGTATTAGTGTCTAGGTTATATTTAGGTATATAGCCTTTTTCCACAACATCCCAAACTTCCAATATATTCAAATAATTGGTCATGGTCTTTTTTCAATGGCTAAAATTTTGTGGTAGTTTAATCGGGTGTTCTTTCACAAATCTTGGTGGTGTTATTTGATCAATCTATTACAATATGCTCTGATACCACTTTGTTTTCCTTGAAGGTCTAGTATTAAATTAATGTACAATAAATAAGCAATAAAATAAGAGAGTAAAGAGAAAGAACACACGAGATAACAAAGATCGGCTATAACGAGTCTATCTTCGGGACCCACAATCACTAACAATCGATTGCGCTAAGCCACTAGAACAAGTAAGTCTTATAATTCTGAATCTTCAGTCTCTTACACTAAGTCTATGTTGTATGGGTGCGGGTGGAGGTATCGTATCCGATACGATCGGGTGCGGAAATACGTCAATTTCAAAAACCTTAGGATACGGGTGCAGTTATATATAATATATATTTATATAAAAATAATTAATATAAATAATACAAATTATATGTAGTTAGTGGTCTTATGTTAACTTGGAGTCAACGTTGAACTAATATGTGAAATATCAATATAGCACAAAAGAAATGGAGGCGTAGTGGTCTATTCGCTTGAATGTGAGTTCTAGTTCCTTAGTTCGATTCCGCCCTTAGCACTTCCTATTTTCTCCGCTATCTTCTAGATCAGCAGCGATGAATTCTATATTGTCTTGCGTGTAGCTTGTTCTAGTGCGCCATCTGCCGAACCAAATGAACGAATCAGCGTATTAGAAGATACTTTCCATTCATAAGATCAATTATGGCTAATCTAATGTGGCACTGTGTGTTGGTTTCTCACTGATATGCATCAGAAGAATCTTGACTGACCGTATCCCGATGTATCCACACCGAGTAATGCCGTATAGGGGCTAAATCATGAAGTATCGGAGATCATATTTGTTAGTTTGACTGAATAAAATAATTGAATACACTATATGCATCCATATTTATTAGTTTGTAATGTAGGTATTACAATTTAATTTTGAGATTATCACAGTGGATTTAAAGGTTAGGCTCTCATAACTGTGACGACTAGGGTTAGGATAGATATAGCTGGGAATTTCATCGGTTTGGAAGAGAAATAAGTTAGTATATGATAGCCTTAGGATGATGGTATTGAAAGGTAAAGATAGTACAAGAATGTAAATAAGCTAAGGTAGAAATGTATAAATCAGTTTGAGGCTTAATGTTCAAGTGTAATGGCAGCGGAATACAATTTAAATCAATTCAATTCTCACAAGAATATAGCAATCAAAGAAATGTGAGAAAAGAAAAGTAAAGATAAAATAAGAACACAAGATATAACGGAGTTCGGGTTTAACAATGCCTACGTCTCCGGGACCCTCAACTTCTAACAATTGAGGTTGAGCCGATATATTTAAAAAATAGTTTTTACACTTGTAGAACTTGGTCCCTTACAAAATTGGGCTGCCAAGCCTATCGGTAACAAGAGTGACAACACACTCAAAAATGATGAGTGACAACACACTCAAGAAAGGTGAGTGACAACACACTCAAAATGTGAGTGACAACACACTCAAGAAAATGTGAGCACTACAACTCAAAATAATGTTTTCAAGAAGATCACGAAGAATCAAGTTGGGAGAATAGAGAGAAGCTAGATTGAGCTTGAACAAAGATTTTACTAATTGAGTGTATCAATCTCTTGAATTATCTCTCTCACTTTGTATTGGCTAGTAAGCTCTCTGGAGTAATGATTTAGCTAGATAGATCAAATTCCAACTTCTATATGTGAGAGATGTGATCCTTTTAAATAGATCTTCTGAAACAACTGAAGAAACTATTTTTCGGCCTGAACCGTTATAACGTTTTGTAAATCGTTATAATGGTTTAGAAAGAATAGCCGTTGGATCAACTGAGCTGAAACGTTATAACGATTTATCAAATCGTTATACGTTTCATGAAACGTTGTAACTGTTATAGAATCGTTATACGTTTCATAAATCATTGTAATGATTACTGAATCGTTACATAACGATACACTCTGGTTTCTTTGAGAAAGTTTCTGCCTTGAAATATTTTTGAGTATTGAGATGAACCGTTATAACGATTACTGAATCATTATAATGATTCTCTGGGCAGATGCAATTTTTTTGTTGTTTAAGCTTAATTTATCTTGACCAATTCAACCCAGTTTGTATCTAACTAAACCTAAGCCTAATGTAATCTTGATTAAGCTCTTGTATCCCAGCATTAGACTTGGTTCTTGTGCACTAATCCATTTGCATGTTAATCTCTGCACAAAACTCAAACAAGGCAAATTATAAAATTCAAGATTATTTTGCAAATCGACAAATCAAAGAAGATGTTAAGTGTAACAGTATATATAGTGTGTAATAAAATATGCATAAATTTAGCAACATCCATTGCAATAGTTAGCACCCTAGCGAGGTTAACTATTGCAACAGATGACAGATCCGTTATAGCAGATGAAAGGGAAATATTTCTGGAGTTTTTTGCACTAAAATTGTACAAAAATGATTTATTTTGTTACAATGAATATTTTAATCTATTATAATGATTAGAAACTAAATTTTATTTTGAGGTCATCGATTACAACAGATGTAAGATCCGTTGTAACGGTTAGGTAATGAAAATATTTTGAAGAAATTTAGACAAAATTTGTATAGTTTGATTATTCTGTTACAACAGTTAGGAGTTCCGTTGCAACGGTTAGGGTATAAAGTCTCTATTTTGACTGGTTTAATCTCAATATTATTTTAATTATCTTTATTTATTACAATTCTAATCTAACCTAATCATTTCTTATTATCTTCATGCACACTCTTCTAGTAATATTTTATATCTGCATGTAAAATAAATTTAAAGAAACAATTTGATTGTTTTATAAATTGACAAATATAATTTTACATAATTTTGAGAATTATTTATAATAACAATACTAAATATATTATCAATTAAGTTTGACATTAGCAAAGTCAAGTCATACTTGTTACTTGTTCAATAATTTGCAAGCTAGGATTGTTGGCTAGTATAAACATTGCTTTCAAACTGTATATAAGAGGCATGGATATGTAGAATCAGTACTAGACTAGAATACAATCTCATCTTTGTTGGAAGTCATAAACTCCAAATCTCAATCTTGAAGAGTCAAGATTTCAAGAACCTGAGCTTAACAACCCCTAACCAGAAGAATAAGCAACATATATGAGCTAAGGGAATAACTTGAGATGGACCCGAGCATAACAGCTCGAGATGATTAGAAAGCTCGGAATGAACCCAAGCATATGATGACAGAAATACTTCTGATATTCACCGTATGTGTCAGAGACAACTGATTGAAGTAATGAAGTTATAAAAATGTGACTGACATTTAATTTCATATATCTAAAGTAGATAGTCTATGATATCGACTTATATAGGTAGCATGTGCAATTCATACAACAGATAATATAAATAGATAGGTAGAGTAGAAATATAACAAAAAAGATAATACACTTGTAACTTTCAGTTGAAATCAAAGAAACAGTTTTTAGAGTACTCTCTTCCTTCTTCAGATCTGTTAACTTATTTTAATTCTCATTTAATTCAATTTGTCGTATATTCTCGAGTTTTATGTGCGAACACCTATAACAGATATCGAGATGGTATCTTTCGGTTGAAAGTGCTCGGGATAGATTTTGGGAGTAACTCTAGAAGAGCTTAAAAATAATAAATTAGTATCTGAGCTAATGACAAGATTTAGGAATAGTTCACTCGAAATGATGGTGCCCAAGTTGATGAAGTCAAATCATGATAAATGGAGCATTTAGATTAAAGCCCTGCTCAGAGCGTAGGATGTGTGGGATATTATCGAGGCCGGATGTATTGAGCTCGAGAATATCAGTGTCCTGACCGTGCAGCAGCTGAAACTGCTGAAAGAGAAAATAGTAGCGAACATGATGACACTCTACATTCTATATCAAGGATGGAACTCAAGATGATGAGGTACTTTCTCGATTTCGAGATAAAGCAGAAAAAATCGAAAGTATTCCTATCTCAAGGAGCATACATTTGTGAAATTATTCAAAAGTTCAGAATGAATGATTACAACCTGATAGTGACACCGATGAGACTCAGTGTCAAACTCTCAAACTCAAAAGAGAAGAAGTTGTGGATTCAAACACATACCAGAGTATAATTGAAAGTCTAAGGTACTTGACTTGCACAAGAAGCAGAATAACATTTATCGTGGGGGTCGTAAGCCGATTCATGGAGGATCTGGAATACCCTCACTTGAAAGCAGTAAATAAGATTCTCATATATGTCTAGGGGACAAATAACCTCATATTGTTCTACCGAAAGACTAGTAAATTTAAACTTGCATGCTTTCATGGATAGTGACTGATGCAGTGACATTGATGATTGCAATAACATTATTCATGGGAGATACTACATTCACATGATTGTCTAAGAAGTAACCCATCATCATATTATCGACTTATGAGGTCGAGTATGTCACAACATCACTCAGTGTAAGTCATGCAATCTGGCTCAGAAAACTACTTCAGGAGATAAGAAGCCCACAAGTCAAAGCAATAGAAATCCGAGTCGATAATAAGTCGGCTATCGAGTTAGCCAAGAATCTGGTACATCACGAGCGGAGCAAAGACATCGACGTGAGATTTTTACTCTATCTAAGAACACATAAAAGATAGGGAAGTTCGAGTGATTCATGTGCAAATCAATGACTAAGCTATAAATATTTTCACTAAGAAACTGCCAAAATATTTGTTCATAAACTCCAAACAAATGATCGAGATGATAAATTTGTGAGACTTGAGTTTAAAAAAGGATGTCGTGAGTTATAAACTCCAAGTCCCGACCCCGAAGAGCCAAGACCTCGGGAACTAACTTTGAGAACCCCTAACCTAAAGAAGCATCAACAAACATGAGCTAAGGAAGTAGCTCAAGATGCACCCAAGCATAATAGCTCGCTCGGGTGATCAGGAAGCTCGAGATGAACCCGAGTGGATGATGACAAAAATACTTCTGATATTCACCGCATGTGTCAAAGACAACTGATGAAAATAGTGAAGTGACTGACGTGTGATCAACATTTAATGCCGCATATCTATTATAGATAGTTAGAATTAGATTGTAGATATGCATGTATATTTATGACATCAAATACTATAAATAGATAAATAGAGTAAAAATGTACCCGAGAGACGAGAGAAGAGAGATAAAACACTTATAACTTTAAATAACTTTAAGAGCATCTCTTTTCTCTCTCAAATATATTAATTATTTTAATTCTTATTTATTTCAAGTTTGTCATGTTCTTATTAAGTGGAGGAAACCTGTGATTGGACACCGAAATAGTACTTTGAGTTCAAAAAATTCAAGATATATCTTCGAATAATCCACCTCAGAATAGATTTAAGAAATAACAAAAACTAGTATAAATAACGCCTTAGAAATTGCAATGTCGTCGTGAGGCCCACTATATATTATGATATATTTAATGAACGAAGGTATATATATGGTTTATAATATTTTTAACGCTTGATGTTTTCTTTTTAATATAAGTTAGCAGCCACTGTCAACCTTTCAAAAAATATATATTTAACGCGTATGATGAATCTGTTGTCATTATTTCCTGGTTGGATCGGTGTCCTTTTTTTTTTAATTTAAAATTTTGACAATTTCAATATATGCACATTGGTTAGATTTTGACAGACAGTTCGATACCATAAAAGGAGTCTTCGCTTGAACCATTAACACCTTCAAGGAGGAGAAGAATGGAGGTCAGCTCAACAGGAGTAAATTTGTTGTTCTGTGTTCTTCTCGTCATATCTATCTCTATTCTACTGGTTGATGGCCAGCCGGACTCTAAAGGTAAGACTGATCGCCTTACTACAAATTAATATACACTTTCTTCAGCTTTTTCTTGTGGAAAAATAAAGGTCATTCAATTCACTTAATTTCGTACACAAAATTCTTCAGCTTTTTCTCGTCATATATATCTGTCTCTATTCTACTTGCATGTGTGGTTTCACGTAAGGGGAGGGATTCTTTGATAATGGGTTATTTTAATAATCTTAACAATGAATTTTCAAATAAATACTAAAAAAAATTTAAAAAGAGAAAACAAATTATAGATATATTCTTTTATTTATTATAGTTTGATAGTGTATAAAATATCATCAATTTTTTTATGCAATTTATAATAATTTTAATTTAACGATTTTTGATGAGCTATTAGACTATATGTATAAGAATATATCTATAATTTTTTTTCAATACTTATTTAAAAATTCATTGTCAAAATTGTCAAGATAGCCATTTTCAAGTTATCCCCTTAATGAAACCACACATGCAAGTAGACCCATTTTAAACGGAATTAAGCATCTCTCTACCTAGTACCTACTTGGCCAATACTAGCTTTGATCCAACACTGACCTGGCAGTAAAAACATCTGGTATATATTGTTATATGCATTTATTTCTCCTGTTGGCAGCAACTGCATGCTCTATGCTTCCGAACATTTGTTCATGAATTGCTTGAATAGTACTAGCTATCTTTTTTGTCCTTTAACACCATTTTGAATTGGATATTTATCTGTGCCGGAGTGGAATCCAACTTTGCACTAAGAATAAATCGAATTGTTTTTTAAGCACAGAAAAATAATGAAAAAAGATGGAAAAATAAATGCTGAACAGATGGTTTCCAAACTTGCCGACACAGTATGTGCAAGGGACTTTTAAGTTCTTTGTTGCTGTCCAGAAAATTAAAAATAATTATTAAAAATGCTTATTTCCTCATATTTGTCATATCATTTCGGATCGACCATGTATTTGGCTGAAGAATTTAGCAAAATTTCTCTGATACCCAATAATGTCGCAATTCAAGTAAAATATAAGGCTGAGCTTTGATGCATAATGGATAAAGGTTTGATGCAACATGGAATAGTAAAATTCTGTTTCATATATAGGTTTGATGCATAATGGATAAAAATAAAAAGTTTATAGAAATATTGTAGATTGATTATGTTTCAAGTTTCATGCAACAATTTAAGTATAGTTAGATGGCCCATCAAAAATCATTAAATTGAAATCATTGTAAAAATGCAAATATCATAAAACTTTGATGCACAATCATGAAATGACACAATCGTATGAAATTTTGATGCACAATCAATATATAAGTCCAACAATATATCTATAATATATATATTTCTAATTTTTAAGATTTTTTCTCAGATTTTTTTTTTTAATTCCATGTGTAGAATCTAAAGATACGCATTGTCAAATAAGTAATCCCTCCCCATGGATAATACCTCCTCCATGAACATAGTTTATTGCCTAATAGGCTAGGATAAATTAAAAAGATAATAGCATTACTTTTTTCATCACAATGTATAGATTATGTATGACTTGTTCACTGATAGTGCAGAGCATATTTCAGTTTGTCTTTTTCGACGGGGAAAGTCATTAAAATGATTTTTTGGTTGCTTTTCCTATAATTTACAGATTTTATAAACATTGACTGTGGACTTGATGCAAATTCTACCTCTGTGGATAGCGATACCACGTTGACATATGCGTCAGATGATCAATTCATCGATACTGGTATGAATTACAAAATCTCCTCCCAGTACATCTCCAACAACTTAATCAAGCAATTTCAGACCGTCAGAAGCTTTCCCAATGGAACTCGAAACTGCTATACCTTGAGATTCTTAACACAAGGATCCAGGTACCTTGTAAGAGGAAGGTTCTTGTACGGAAATTATGATAGTTTAAACAAGCTACCAATCTTTAGTGTTTATTTGGGAGTTAATTATTGGGACACTGTTAACATAACTACTATGGATGGTGCATTCAGAACTGAGATTATAGCCACAGCAAGTTCTAACTACCTACAAGTTTGCCTTATAAATGAGAAGCTCGGCACTCCTTTTATTTCTACGCTAGAATTGAGGCCAATGGGGAGTACTTATGCTAAGTATGCAAATTCCACACAATCATTAGTTTACTTCGCGAGGCTGAATTTAGGAGCCGCCTATCAAGTAAGGTATGAACATAAGCTTGACTGAAATTATGGTAAACATACTAATTACTTAATTGTTAGTGCAAGCCTTCCTAGTTCCTAATACTTTTTTTGCAGCACATGCATCTTAATATATTTCTAATACGTTTTGTAAGTTCTCTCTATGAGCAATGCACATAATAAGTTTAAATCAATAATATAATTTTTTATGAAAAAAATATAATTTAAAAATGAGTAATTCTAGTGTACATCCAACTTTTACTGCGCATCTTTTGAGAAATATTGTTCAAACTAAAATTAAAGTCAAAATTATAGATATATTTTTTTTGATAAAAAAGATGGAGGTCTTAGCCTCCAAATTTCCATTAACTTGGATCACAAGTGTGTGATCATTTGAGTACAACCTGTTACAACTTACAACTGATACGCCATCAAACAATTATGCAAAGTAAAGCAATAAAATATCCTAATCTATTCTACTTTTTTGTATCATCTATTATTTCTTATGTATAACTCTTACATTCCTCCAAAATTTCTCACACTAAAACTAGGCCATTCTTCTTCTGATTTCGAAATATCTGATTGCATCGCTTTCTCCAGATTATAAAATATGTGTTGATCTCCAACTTCGCCACTGTGCACTGATATTCTGATCAATTGCCATTTGAAAATCACCTCTTTCATATTTTGATGGAGGATATTGTCCTCGCAGTTGCCACACTTCACATACATATTTCCTAATTTCTGTTGTTATTTTTGCAGCTCGTAAAAATGTGATTAACACTCTCCTCCTCCTGAAAGCACAAGCAACACCTATTTAGCATTTGCCATCCTCTTTTTTTAAAATTGTCTAGTGTCAAAATAGAGTTTCTTAACACTATCCACATGAACACAATAATCCTCGGAGCTACTGGCAATTTCCAAATATTTGCAATTTGTGTCTTGATGAATGGAGCAGATTTTAGAAATGTATAGACTGATTTTACCGAGAAACCTTGAGAGTGTCTATTCCATTGTATCAGGTCATCTGTTTGCTCTTATAAAAATACTTCTTGTACTTCTCTTCTGAGATTACACACCTGAAGAGCTTCTTCTGATGATGATGTGGTGCTTTCTATTCGTATGTTCACAGCTTCAATCTCACAAAATTCTTTTACTATTTATCTTTGATTTATTACATTTCTATATACCATTGGATATTTGTTCAGCATAATATCGTCTTTTCAGTTATCATTCCAAAATAGTATCTTTTTTCCATTGCCAAGTTGAAATGATATTGAGCAATTAAAAACCATTTTGACTTTTACTATATTTTGTCAAAATCTTGATGCACAATTATCTTCCCATGATCTATATGCTTCGTTCACCTTCATGGTTGCCTCTTTCCACCATTTTTCCTATGTCAACCGCATCCACATCCACTTTATAATAAATGCAAAATTCATTGCTTTAATATCTCTAATCCCTAAACCTGCATCTTCCTTCTTCATTGTCACAACTTTCCAATTAACCAAACACATGGCCCTTTTTTCTACCTGATCCTTCTTAAGCCCATGCCACAAAAATAGTCTTCTGATCCTATCAATTGCTTTGATGACCCATTCAGGCAGCATCAAAACAGTCATATGATACACTGGTATGGCAGAGATCACCGAGTTCAAGATCACTATTCTTCTTGTTGAGATATTTTGTAAGTTTACGGGTTTTTTGGATTTCTAGGGGGTTATTTGTAAGAAAGCATGTAAGGCTTTATAAGCCCAAGGGACCATTTCTCAAACACAGAAAATATTTTGCACTTTTCAGTTTTTATTCAATATGGTATCAGAGCCAAAAAAACCCTAGGTTAACACTGTAGCCGCGCACTGTAGCCGCCGCGCACTGTAGACGTGATACTGTTGGCAGCCGCGCACTGTAGCTGCGACACTGTTGGCAGCGCGCACTGTAGCTGCGGCACTGTAGCAGCCGCGCACTGTAGCTGCGCCACTGTTGGCTGAAGAGGCCGGCGTGGGAGGCCAATACCTCACGATACCCGAGAAGCGGGATTGATCGGGCTTGATCTTGATGACATAAATCAAGATTGAGTCAAGAAGGAGATAGGGAGTGAGTTTAAGCTGGCGTTATGGCAGAGGAAGGTAAGAATCCAATGGAGGAGGTGATGGCGAAGCTGAGCGCCACTGAGCTCCAGATGCTGATGCGAGCGTTCAGTGTGGCTGCGAGCGAGAGCACACCGAGACCTGTTCAGAGGATAGACCTTCCACTGCTCGACAGGAAGCTTGATGGACCAGCCACTTACTTGAGCTGGTCGCGTCGGGTAAGGTACACTCTAGAGGGAAGGGATCTGGAGGGGTACTTGACCGGGGACAAGAAGGAGCCAGCTGAGGGATCTCCAGCGAGGGCAGAGTGGAAGTCCACTCACATGACAGTATATATGTGGCTTCTGAGTTCACTGACTCCTTCTATTGCTTCCACAGTGGATGGCATAGAGCGGGTCAAGGATGTCTGGGAGAAGCTGAAGAAAACTTATGATGGAGTGGGGAACAATCTGAGGGTGTTCCAGATTGAGAGAGAGATAGAGGCAGTAGTGCAGGGAGATAGATCCATTCAGGAGTACGCCACAGATCTGGAGCGACTGTGGGCAGAGTATGATCATTTCTCGCCAGCCGCATGCTGCAGGGATCCTGAGTGCCAGAGAGGGGCACGTGATACTCAGAGGCGTACTATGCATTTCATGAGGGGGTTGAGCCCGGCATTTGAGCTGAGGTGCGCAGGGTTATTGGCACAGCCGAAGATTCCCTCACTGGAGGAGACGATCTCGGCTATGATACAGGAGGAGAGCAGGATTGGACTCCAGTCTGGTACGGCAGGACTTCCGGGGGTGAAGTCAGCACTGGCAGTCTCCAAGTCAGGTAACACCGGGTACAAAGGCGAGACTCGGGAGTGTTACAACTGCGGTGAGGTAGGCCACCTGAAGCAGTTTTGCACTAAGCCACCGAAGGAGAGGAACTTCGGAAGAGGCCAGTCTGGAGGTCGTGGCCGAGGCAGAGGTGGCCGGAGGGGTGGAAGAGGAGGCTATCAGGCACATCTGACGATAGTAGAGGAGGAGAGTGAGGAGACTGTGGTCTTCACTGAGGAGGATCAGGAGTTTCTGGAGATATTGAAGAGGAAGCAGAAAGCAGCGGGTGAAGGGAAGCGTGCGCTCGATGCTGCATCCACCTCATCCTCCTCAAGGGGTAACATTGCTTCCTTTGCTCACTCAGCCTCAGGTATTGGTGATACACTTGCTCTTGCATCTATATCTACCACCAGAGCACCAGATTGGATAGTTGACTCGGGTGCGTCTCGACATGTGACTGGTGCTGCTAGGGAGTTTTCTTCCTATACTCACCTAGCAGTCCCAGAAAGCATCCAGACGGCCGATGGTACGGCTCAACCGGTAGTTGGTAAGGGTACCGTGCAATGTACCAACACCTTGACTTTGTCCAATGTTTTGCATGCTCCTTCCTTTCCTGTTAATCTTTTGTCCATAAGTGCCATTATATCGCAACTAAAATGTGTGGTTTTATTTGATATTCCAAAGGTGATCTTCCAGGAGAAGGAGACCGGCAGGCGACTTGGGACTGGCACATGGCATAGTGGCTTGTGGTATCTGGATAGGGAGAGTATGGACTCGGCTCTTTCATCCATTGTGGAGGGTACAGGAGGAGTTGGAAGGACTGTGGAGGACTTACTGCTGCTCCATCATAGGCGCTTAGGTCACCCCTCTTTTTCTGTTTTGGGTAGGTTGTATCCGCCTTTGTTTGAAAAGGCTAATAAGGAAAAATTGTTTTGTGATGCGTGTGAGTTGGGGAAACACACGAGGAGTTCATATTCTAGTTCTGGGAATAGGAGTTCTTTTGTTTTTGACTTAGTGCATTCTGATGTATGGGGGCCTTGTCCCACAACTGCTGTGAATGGATTTAGATACTTTGTTTCTTTCATTGATTGTTTTTCTCGTGTGACTTGGCTTTATCTGATGAAAAATAAGAGTGATGTGTTTGCTTGTTTCAAAGACTTCCACAAAGGGATTCAGACCCAATATGGTGCAGTGGTGAAAGTATTAAGGTCTGATAATGGGACTGAGTACACCAACAAGGCGTTTGAGGAGTACTTGTCATCTCATGGGATACAACATCAAACCACTTGTCCATACACACCGGAGCAGAATGGGGTAGCCGAACGGAAGAACAGACATCTCCTTGAGATTACTCGAAGCATGATGATGTCAATGAAGGTACCAAAATACTTGTGGGGACAAGCAGTTCTGACAGCGGCCTACTTGATCAATAGGATGCCCTCGCGGGTATTGGAGTGGAAATCGCCGATTGAGATGTTAAAAGGCAAGAATGGGGATGTGTTGCCTCTCAAAACCTTTGGCTGTGTGTGCTTTGTACAAGACAACAGACCAAATGTGGGAAAACTAGATCCAAGGGCGGTGAAGTGTGTGTTCGTTGGGTATTCGGCTACTCAGAAAGGGTATGTGTGCTGGAGTCCGGTAGAGAGAAGATTGTTTGTCAGCATGGATGTCACATTTAGAGAGCTTGAACCATACTACTCTGATCCAGTCGCATCGCCCTTTGGTGACTCGCTCGACACAGGAGGTATGAGGCGAGAGGGGGAGATTGATAGTAGTAGTGAGAGGAGGATGGTGAGTGTGGGGGATATTCCTTGTCCGCTTGTGGATTCGGTTATGGTGCCGGTGGTGGAGACCGGACCGGGAAATGATGAGACTCAGGCTCAGGGGGAGTTAAGGGTGTATACGAGAAGAAGAAAGCAGAATGAGGAAGCAGTGCCTACAGTGCCACTTGTGCCAAGTCCCTCGTCTCTGCCTCCTCCGACTCCTGAGACACCTACACCATCCACCTCAGATTCAGAGTACACAGGTGATATGATTCCTCTTTCTGCCCCTCCCACTCCTCTATTGATAAGGAGGACTTCTCGCATCAATGCAGGAGTTCCCCCTGATCGATATGGCTTTCCACATGATATTGCTCAGTTTGTCTCTTACTCTAACATATCACCTGTGCATGGAGCATTCATTGCATCATTGGACATTGTCTCTATCCCTAAGTGTTGGCAGGTTGCTAAGGAGGATCCAAAGTGGAAAGTTGCCATGCTAGAGGAACTTGAAGCCCTGGACAAGAACAAAACCTGGGAGCTCATGTCACTACCACCAGGCAAGAAGGCGGTTGGCTGCAAATGGGTCTTCACAGTGAAGCAAAACCCGGAGGGTCGGGTTGAGCGTTACAAAGCCCGATTGGTGGCAAAGGGTTACAGTCAGACCTATGGCATTGACTATGATGAGACATTTGCACCCGTGGCGAAGATGAGCACAGTACGGACACTGATTTCCTTGGCTGCAAATGGGGGCTGGAAGCTACACCAGCTCGATGTGAAGAATGCTTTTCTCCATGGTGATTTGCTAGAAGAGGTGTATATGGAGATACCACCAGGTTTTGGTACGAAACAAACGGATGGTAAGGTGTGCAGGCTCAAGAAGTCACTCTACGGACTGAAGCAGTCCCCTCGGGCCTGGTTTGACAGATTTAGGAGAGCTATGATAGGCATGGGGTACCGACAGACCAATGCAGATCATACGGTGTTCTTCCGACGACATGGAGGTCATATTACAGTGCTTGCAGTATATGTGGATGACATGATTATCTCGGGAGATGATGAGGGTGAGATTGCATTGCTAAAGAAGAAATTGGGGAAGGAGTTCGAGGTGAAGGACTTGGGACAATTGAGGTACTTCCTTGGGATTGAGATAGCTCGTGGTGCAGAGGGAATTGTCTTATCTCAGAGGAAGTATGTGCTGGATCTGCTTACGGAGACAGGTATGCTGGGATGCAGACCCGCAGTTGCTCCAATTGATCAGAAGTCCAAGCTGAGTGCTGAGGCTGGAGAGCCAGTTGATAGAGAGAGGTACCAAAGACTGGTTGGTCGCTTGATCTATTTGAGCCACACTCGTCCCGACATATCATTTGCTGTGAGTGTGGTGAGTCGCTATATGCATGATCCTAGGGAGGGTCACATGGATGCTGTGTACCAGATTCTGAGGTATTTGAAAAGTGCACCTGGAAAGGGGTTGATCTTCAGGAAGAATGAACATCTGAACATTGAGGGTTATTGTGATTCAGACTGGGCTAGTTGTTCTGATGATAGAAAGTCCACGTCTGGATATTGCATGTTTGTAGGGGGCAATCTGGTCTCCTGGAAGAGCAAGAAGCAAACAGTGGTTGCGAGGTCCACAGCTGAGGCAGAATACAGGGCTATGGCTCTAAGTGTGGCAGAGATGTTATGGTTGAGAGCTCTGTTGTTGGAGCTCAAGATGGATCAAGGGACCCAAATGAAGTTGTGGTGTGATAACAAGTCAGCCATCAGCATCGCCAACAACCCAGTGCAGCATGACAGAACCAAACATATTAAGATCGATAGGTTCTTCATCAAGGAGAAGTTGAACAGTGGACTTCTGGAGTTAGGTCATGTTTCAACGAAAGACCAGACAGCCGATTGTTTGACGAAAGGACTCAATTCTTTGGATTTAGCGAGAGGATGTGACAAGATGGGCCTAGTGGATATCTTTTGCCCATCTTGAGGGGGAGTGTTGAGATATTTTGTAAGTTTACGGGTTTTTTGGATTTTTAGGGGGTTATTTGTAAGAAAGCATGTAAGGCTTTATAAGCCCAAGGGACCATTTCTCAAACACAGAAAATATTTTGCACTTTTCAGTTTTTATTCAATACTTCTGTCCATCGATAGTTTTCTTGCATAACATCCTGACAGTCTATTTTGAATGCTGTCAACAAGTTTCTGATAATATCCTCTTGTTATAGCCTTGTTTCATAACAGTAAGGCTAAGTAAATTAATGGAAATTCTGCCGGCTTACATTCAATCAACTGTGCCAATCGGCTTACTTGACAAAAGGGCATTGATGTCACTAAAAGTTCTGATTTTTGAAGATTAACCCTGAGACCAGAGAGTTTATGAAATATCTTTCAGCCTTGCCTTTGTGATAATTGTATTCATTTTCCTCCTGATTCAATTTGAGTGATTGTATAACATTTTGTCTCTTTTGAATGGTGGCCACTGTATGAAAATATGAACTATTTTTATCACCTTCCTTTACCCATTGCCTTTTAGCTCGCTGCCTCCATATTTTTTCTTTTATTGTTACAATCTGCTGATATCTGAGCTTCAATATTTTATATACCATCATTTCAAGTACTGTGAGCATCCGCCTTTCAGATTGAACATCCAACTAAGCTATTGCCTCTGTGCAGACTTCTTCTTGACTGTGTATGTCTCCTACCTTGTCTTCTTCCACAGTATGATGTCTTGTCTTAGCTTTGTCAATTTATCATGAAATTGCATTGGGTTTGTTGTAGTCGGCCTCTTTGTGCACGATTCATGAACTATGGCTTGAAAGTCAGGTAATTAAATCCAGTAATTCTCAAATCGGAACATGTCGGGTATTGAAAATTTTGTTTCACATGTTAGCAGGGCGGACCCAGGTTAATCCAGAGGGGGCACGTGCCCCCCCTGGATTTTGAAAAAGAGTGTTTTTCGGTAATGTTTTCGGTACGTGCCCCCCCTGAAAATTTTTTTTGCCCCCCCTGAATTGTCTGGTTATTTTTATTGAGAAAAAAATATTTAATACCGTGCATAATGAAATAATTATGCAAATATATCAAAATATAAAGTTCCTTAGTCGATAACTTTCTTCATCAACTTGATTATCTATTACTTTGAGCTTTATTTTATTATTATTTTAATATATAAAATGTTATTATTTAATAAAAAAATTATTAGTTAAGTATATATATTAAATTATTAATTTTTTTTATTTAGTACCCGATTAGTTAATGGATTTGAACCCGATAAGCCATTACAATTCGATAATTGCCCCCCCTAATCAAAATCCTAGATCCGCCACTGCATGTTAGAAGCAATGGGCAGTGATCTGATGCCATGTTTGGAAGAGGTTTTTGTGTCGATGCTGGGAATGCAAGGTTCCATGCTTGAGATAATAGAAAACGGTCTAACCTTGCAAAAGATGTATGAGCTTGGGACCATGTGAATTTTCTTTTCTGAAGAGGTAAATCAATTAACGCTAAGTCATCAACCAAATTCTGAATAGCTCGATCTGTTGCCCTTATCACATTCGTAGACCTTTCCTCTGGTTTAAGCACCATGTTAAAATCACTGCAAAGCAGCCATGGAACATCAGATGATGGTTGAACACTTCTTATTTACTGTAAAAAATCATCTTTACTGCTCCCATTTGAAGGGTCATAAGCTCCTGTTATTCTTACAACTGTACCATCCATCTTGAACTTTAAATCAACTGTTGCTATATTCCTTTGTTTTTCCATCGCTAGAGCAGCAAAACTTGTTTGTTTCCAGGCGATTAATAAGCCTCCTGCTGAGCCAATAGCTTCAACATGCACTCTCTCTTTGTACCTTCCACCAAGCACTTGTTTAAGCATTCTATCATCTAGTTCAGGTAATTTCATCTCTTGAAAACATATAATATCAGGTTTTACTGAGCAAATGAAGTTTCTGACAGTATTCCTCTTCCCTATCTCATTCAAACCTCTCACATTCCAGCACAAAATTGTGAATCTTTTATTCATTTGAGTCATATCTAGCTATTTGTTTTACTCAGAGATCTTCTTAACACTTCTAACAAAAAGCACCTCATATTCATTTCAGAAAGATTTTATTTTAAATATCTCTTACACTTACAACAGCTTAAACTCATACTGGTGATATCACAACAACTCCTCAAAACAAAGCTGCTAACTATAAGAAACTGAATATTTAATCTAAATTTTATAACTATCATCTCTACTTTCATACTTTGACTCTTCCACTTTGTTCTGCCTGCTACAACTTCAAAGAGTGCTTCCATTTACATCTCGGTCTGGTACTGACATGTGTATTGGTGTGGCTGGCCTCTCACTTACTCCTTTGTCTCCAAGCGCTTCTTCTATCATTTGGTGAATTTCTTCATTAATCTCAACTCATGTAGCTTGAAATATTGAAAGAGCTTCTTCTTCAGTCATGGGTTTAGTCTTCTTTTTTGAATCAAATAGAAGCTTGGCCCTCTTTTTCTTTTTCTCTGAGTTCTGAATTTTTGCCTTACTACAATTATTTTCCTGCTGAGCCCTCTGTTGGATGTTTCTTCTTGCTTTGATGCGTGAGCTTCTTCTCAGTGTTCCACTACTTTCCTGGATGCTTGTATTCATGCTTTTCTTTGTGATTATATAATCTGTGCTCTCCCTGAGTTTGTGAGTGTTGCCTGCATCTATTTCCATCTCTTGAATTTCTTGCATGTCATGAGTGATTCTAGCTGTCATATCATAATATTCTTCAGAGATTTGCTGCTATTACTGCTCAATGCACTTTTGATGAGTTATCTTTGCATTTGCTTTATTAATTGTTGCATTCAACATTACTAAATTGTAAGCCATTGCCATCTATGTCCCACGTCTTATTGAGATGTTATTCATCTGAGCCACTTATGAGGTGCTGGTAGGAGAGATTAGGCTAATTGAATATGTCGGTATTGCCTCAGATATGAGTGTGACAGTGGTATTGTTGCCAGTATATAGTTGAATGTTGACGCCACCAATCATTATCACTCGTTTGCTCGACTGATGATGGTTGTTGAGTTGACTTGTTTGCGACAATGAAATAATAGCTCCTGTTTTTGCTTCATTACTATCAAAATCATCTGCCCCTGCTTTGCTCTTTGATGTCACATCAGCCTTCTTTGTAACAATTTGAGCATCACCTTCATTGTTATTTTTATTGATGTCTTCTTGTGATCCTCCATTTATTGTATCACTGGCTCTCAAAATATCACCTTGTTCTTTCTTCTTCTCAGCTGAGGAGTCTTTTAGTACCCATTTCATTTGTTTGCCTTGATATTGAATTGTGTTCACATTAACTCCTGAAGTAGGCGGAGTGTCATTGCTTGCTTCTGAGGACCCACCAATATGTAATTGTATATTGCGTTCATTACGATTCCTCTTCTGTCCTCTCTGATCACCCCTTCTATCATGTCTGTCAGGTGGAGGAGAAGGTGTCCCATTGATAACTTTCACCCATCTGTGAATATGGACTTCAATTAGTGTTGCGTAGTCTCCTTCTCGGAATAATATATTCTTGTGAATATCCCTAGGGTGCTCTCCTTCAATAACTAGTTGTAGTTCTCTGAATTGCCCTGAAGGTAGAGTATATGGATAGATGTTTATAGGATAGTCAAAGCGTTGCACCAGTCGATAAATTTCTGTTCGACACCATATTTGGAAAGGAGCTCCTCTAAGTGCAATCCATGTATGGAACCTTGGAGGGTAAAACATCATGTCGAACCTCGGTTTCCATTCATGAATGTCGAATTCCATGTTAGTACCAGCAATCTGGTATGAACCCTGAGCTGCTATAAAGTTTCTGTTATTTTGCCCTGGACATAATACTATGTAATGAGCTAAGCCACAGGAATAAACTTCATAATTATTAGCTCGCCAACCAACTCGGCTGCTGCTATTGCCTTCTTCAGATTCTGATGATGCCCTCCTTGTCATAACACTACCAGTCCAGCTCGATGGAGATACTGCATATGTTGATTAAGATGATCACGAGGCTCAAAGTACACCGTGGTCATGTCAGGCCTCTCATCATAAAAGTTTTCTGCCATTGAGTGATCTGTAGCATCATTTTTCTTTTGTATTTCCCCTTCAGTTTGTAAATATTGTACTGTTTTGCTCGAATCAGATCCCTTCTTTTCCTTACATTTATAGTAAACGTGACATGATTTCTTACACGAGAAACATTTTATGTCATTTTTGTACTGGGATTTGAAATGACCAGGTAAAAAGTATTTGAAACAATTTCTACCTTTTGATATTCCAATTGGTATTTGTCTCTTAGGCTTTGTCATCACCATTTGCCATTGATGATTTGCAACTGGCGGCTTAATGAACTTTTGCTTCTTGGAGAGATTATCATCTACTAAACTCTTGATCTTCGTTTTATTAACTCCTTGATTCAAGATTTCTTCATTCCAAGTGGATATATTATTGTTGTCTTCCTTCGAGAAATCATGAATCACCTCCAGAGACTTCTTCTCCTCCAAATAATCTTTCGTCTTCCCATCTTTAATCCTAGCGCTTGAGCTGCCCTTTTCATTTGCTTCGTTCTCCAGAATATTCTTCGCCTTCCAAATCTGCTCGTTTGAGTTTGAATATTTTGAAATATTCGTCTTCACGATCGCCTTCAGAGACGCCCGTCGCTTCATATTCCCCTTATTTTACTACTTGTTAGAAAATTAAATCAATTATAGATATATTTTTAATGACTTAGATAGAATGTGTATTTTAAAATTTAATTAGTCATTTATCACAAAGACATTAAATCTCCATTGTTAGAATTTTTGAAATTGTATGATGGATGCAAAATGTCTTTCAAATTGACTCAAATTTGATATCCATTCTTTCTAATTATTACCAATGCATCTATGAGATTTTGATTTTTCAATTTGAACAATATTCTTTCTAAAAATATACCTTATAATTGAATATACACTAGAATTACTCGAAATGAATATAATATGATCTTACTACGTACCTTTTAGCTTATTAGAGCTTGCTAACGTTACCAAATTTCTATTGGAATGACTTTGTTATCTATGGAAAGCAAATTTACCATATGAAGTTTGAATTCCGTTTTAGAAAACAGGAGAACATAACATGAGATAACTTATAATTCCACTCAACAACTAGTAACTTCATGTATATATAGTATTCACCAATAAACATTATTCTTCCTCTGCTTGGTTAAAATCCTAAAATAGGTACCCTGACGATCTGTATGACCGGATTTGGAATTCCTATACGAGGGACAAATGGACAAATATCTCAACCAGCTCCACTGTGGCCCCGGACAAAGACTTTGATACCCCCTCTGTTGTCATGCAAACTGCTGTCACCACTTCAAGCACCGAAGAATCCCTTGATCTCTATTGGACCTCGAGTAACAAATCAACATTGTTTTATATAATTCTTCACGCCAGCGAGATCCAGAACATACCTTCTACTGCTCTTAGGGAGTTTGATATACTTTCAGATGGATCGACATTGTGGAACTCAACTACTCTTCCTAAACTTGAAGCTTATTGGTACTCATACATAGACACAGGCTACTATGAATATAGTGTATCCTTTAAGGCTACTTCCAACTCCACTCTCCCGCCTCTGTTGAATGCGATTGAGCTGTATATCATTACACCCGCCTCTGAGTTCCCCACCAATGATGGAGATGGTACATTTCATGAATTCTCATTCTACGTTCTTCATTGGATTAACATGATCACATGATTTGGTCTCTATGTTTTCATGAATTGGAGCTCCCAAGTTGACCCTTGACCGCTGCATCCTATGTACTAATATTAATTGGTCATGCATAGCAAATTCTGTATAAATGAAGCATGCCATAATGTATTTAATCTTAATTTCAGTTACTGCCATTAATACAATTAAGGCAAATTATAAAGTAAATAAAGGATGGAGTGGTGATCCTTGTGTTCCTACGGAATTTTCGTGGACTGGTGTCACCTGTGCCTCTGATTCCTCCAACATTCCAAGGATTACAGCCTTGTGAGCATTCAATATGTTCATACATTTTATATTTTGAGAAAAATAGCTTTTCCAAACCTTTGACTACTATGATACTTCTTTTTTACAGAGACCTATCTTCGAGTGGACTGACCGGTGCAATTATACCATCTTTTGGAAATCTAAGCGCTCTCAAGTCATTGTATGCTTCTTATACTAAGATCAAGATTTTTTTTTCTTTGAGATTGATGCTTTTATCTTCAACAAAATCATAGTTTACACTAATCTCTGGAGAGCTAGCGCTCATGATACACACACACACACACACATATATATATATATATTCATTTTGTGTTATGAAGATTGACCGTCTATTATTTCTATTTCTTTCAAGCAATGGTACAATTTAGTGTTTTGTCATGCTAATTAACTGCTCTTTTTTTTTTCAGAGACTTGTCTTATAATGACCTGTCAGGAGATCTTCCTACTTTTCTAGATAAATTAACTGCTCTTACGTACCTGTAGGTTTTCAAATTTTCCTTTACTATTGTGAAAAAAATGATATGACAGAGTAAGTAATAATTGTATGAATTTTTCAGGGACATAACTGGAAACAATGAGATTTCGACCACCCTCCCACCTGGTCTTCAGAGTAAAAAGCAAGATGGAAATCTAATCTTCAAGTATTCTTTTAATGTCCTTGAGTGGCATTTTTGTTTGATATATATTTTTTGTTCTGCATACTCTAAATTAACTGGAGAATCCGTGTCATGCGTCCTTTGACTTCATATTATCATAACGGCTCATTACAAAAATGAGCCAAAGATAATCTGAAGTTTAATAACCTTGCAGGGCTTTACAATTGCACAAATAGAACAGTTAGATAATTACACATCATTAGATAATTGCACATCAATGCTACAATGAGTTTATCATTGAAGATTTTGTCGAAGGGGTTTTGAGTGAAAAAAAGAGGAAAGAATCGCTAAAATAACAACTCGCAAAAGAACCCATAAACACAACCACCTGAACATCTCTTAAAACCAAACTGCAGCGAACATCTACAGGCATATATATCTGTCCCCTTTTCACCAAAAAGAAAATCGACTTGGTCGGGTCTTTTTTAACCGATGAATCTAGGAAAAATCTAGAAACAAATTACTCATGTAACAAAAAATGATATCAGATGAAATGTTAATCAATTAGCAGTAACAATACTTGCATAATGGATTGAATTCCTTGATGCCTTCTTTTTATTAAATAATTGAGCTGGGATTGAACTCTCTACCTCTGTACTTACTCCATATCTGTTCAATTCTCAATTTTTTTTTCTACTTAGGACGGGGACGGGGAGCAGTCAGAAAAAGAAGAGTCCTGTAATTATTATAGCTGCAGTAGCTGGTGTGGTTGCGCTGCTTCTCATTGCAGCTGCCATTGTAATAGTTGTGTGTTTGAGAAGGCGTAGAAGTAAGTCTGCCTTTTCCCTATTTTTTCCCACAGCAGATAAATAAAATCACAGTTCTCCTTGAGTTGTAATATTAGATGAAGGAATTAATTGTGTACTGTTAAGGCCTCTTATTTCCTCAAAGAATGAAATTTAAAGAAAAAATAAAGGCTCAGGTTTTGGATCCCAATATGAAAATTACAGGTCGTGCAGACCTGTACAAGTTAATTAGGCTCTGTTTCAAGCTTGTCGTGTTAGGATAAATGGCCTACTGTCTTTCTTATTTCTTAAGGCAACTTCTGTTGTAGATCTTCAGTAAGAGAAGGAAGCTCGTTTCTCTATCATCTAAAACATCTAATTAATTTTTTAACAGCAATGCCTATTATTTCACCAATCAAAAGGCAAGATATAAACTCTGGTCCGGGATATAATCAAGTCCGGGACTATGCAAACACTCCAGAAGAAAACCGTTTTCAAGGGAATAATGCTGAGCAAAATTTTCAAGGGAATAATGCTGAGCAAAATTATCCAATTGTATCTAATAAGAATGATCCAGGAGAAGGAATATTGGATTTTGAGAACCGTCGATTCAGTTACAATGATCTGGTAAGGATTACTAACAAGTTTCAGAACAATATTGGCACTGGAGGTTTTGGGAGTGTATATGTAGGTGCCCTGGACGATAGAACTCAGGTTGCAGTAAAACTGCGCTCTGACTCATCTTCACAAGGAGTCAAAGAGTTCCTTGCTGAGGTAAACTGTTATCCTACACATTCTTATCTCATCTCTTAACCAAAAATTGGTAAACATTGATTAGACACACTGGTAAAGTTTAGCTTTTGAAAGAATAGTAATGATGCTAACAAAACCATCTTGTGAAGGTGAATTTAATAGAGATACAAAAAAAATTTCTGTTTCCAGGCTCAAAATTTGGCAAGAGTTCACCACAGGAACTTGGTCTCCCTACTTGGCTATTGCATGGATAGAGATCGCATGGCACTTGTATATGAGTACATGCCGGAGGGAACTCTGCAAAATAAGCTCATGGGTGATTAGTACTTTTCATTAAAATATTTTCTCAAGAGCAGGTTTACTGCAACTAGTTTTTAGTCAAGGATTTAGTTTTGAAGCCTCAAATCTATCAATTTCAGATAATGCAAGTCCTCTGAGTTGGAAACAACGGGTTCGAATTGCATATGAATCTGCACTTGGTACAAAATCTCTTTAATATCTACAATTATTAAGCAATTATTCCTCATTTCCATGATTAACATGAAATACATGATATCATGAACATTACTGAAGTGAACGTACAAGACTTCGCAAATGTTGCAATGTTATAAATTATGTTGATGATTAATCAAGTTATTATATTTTACCCACCTGTGCATTTAGTAAATCAGACTGAAATTTTGTGGGACACCACTTACACCAGGACTCCCTCCAACCATATATCATATCAGAAAATATTGACAACACGACTCAATTGAATATCATCATCCTTGTATTTATTAATGCAACACAATGAAGGTTTGGAGTATTTGCACAAGGCATGTAACCCACCACTAATACATAGAGATGTGAAGACTAGCAACATTCTTTTAAATAAAAATTTGGAGGCAAGAATTTCTGATTTTGGGCTCTCAAGGGCTTTTAACAATGCTGCAAGCACTCATGTTTCAACTGTAGTTGTGGGCACTCCTGGTTATCTGGACCCTGAGTATGACTGCTTTTCTTTTTGCTTCTCATTTCATAATTTAACTTTTCTGCCAGAGTTTCTTCTCCTTGGGTGACATAAGACTTATAATTTATCCATAAATTAACCATGCCAATCAGTTATCAATGGTAATGATAAGTGATATGATCAAGTGATTTTTAACCATAATGGATTTTTAGTTTTCGTTTACTAGTCGAATTAAGAGCTTTCATTTGGCTGCTTCAAAATAAAGGTCATAGAAGATTAAGCATTTAAACTAAATAAATTAATGCACCTTCAGGTACTATTCCTCATACCAGCTAAGTGAAAAGAGTGATGTGTTCAGTTTTGGAGTTGTTCTTCTAGAGGTCATAACAGGGCAGTCTCCTATCATTGCGGGTCCAGAGGGGGGTCACCTGAAGCAATGGGTAAATCAAAAGTTATCCAGAGGAGATATTGAAAGCATTGTCGATCCAAGAATGAAGGGGCAGTATGACTTAAACTCTGTTTGGAAGGCTACTGAACTGGCACGCAGATGCACCGAGAACTGCTCTGCTCATCGGCCAACCATGGATATAGTTGTTACAGAACTGAAGGAAAGCCTGGATCTGGAGATCTCAACCGAGGGTACCCGTGGCAGGAGCACAACGTATAACAGGCCACATAATTATTCAAGGAATGAAAATTTTGTAAGCGATGTTAGTCTGAACAGTGAGTTCGAGATGGGTTACATTGGTGGCATGTCTGCACCAGGTCCTAATGCAAGATAATCTTCCCATCGTGCTTTCGTTAATTTCATCCTTCCATTTTCCAGTAGTGGCTTATGGAAATAAATTTGCCGCTGTTTGTTGACAATCGAGCAGTTGTTCTCAGTAAATTAATTGGCTTGGAACATTTGGACATTCCTCATGTATATCTTTTTGTTTCCTTTTCCTTTTCTTTTTTCTTTATGGAAAGTTTTTTTATTTAATTTTCTGATCGTGTCTTAAAATCCTGTGTATGCAATAGTGTAATGTATGTCTCTTATATTACCATATATTCTCTGGATTGAAGAAAATTGAAAAGAGTGATATTCCGTTTGCAAAACTATTTTTTTATGTTTTCTTTTCTTTCCTGATTTTTCTTTCCATAAAAATTAGTTGTTTTATCACAGAGCTCATCACATCCATCGTAACCTCCTCCTTTCCTAATTTGGAATAGACTATATAGAAACTAGTCTAACGGTGTCTAACCAGGCTATAAAGATTGATTGTTTATTGTACAAGTCGACTGAGACTGATATAGAATGAAGCGATAAAAAGACATTTTAAAGAAATGAAGTATATCTAAATAGTTTGTAGTGAATACGAGTGATTGAAAGATGATGATTCATATATTAAAATTATGATCTACGAGTTAAAGTCTAACAACAGAGTTACAGACTTTAGTTTTTATATTTCAAAATTTAGAATTTAGAATTTAAAATTTAAAATTTAAAAATATATTTTATAGTATAAATTTATTGTACCCATTGTCATTATTATTATTATTATTATTATTATTATTATTATTATTATTATGTATATTCTTATTATTGTTAGTACTATTGTTATTATTTTATCATCATCATCATCATCATCATCATCATCATCATCATCATCATCATTCTAATTATTCTCATCACAATTACTATCAGTATCATTGTTATTATTACTATCAAAGATTTCTGATATTTAAGATATGTGATCTCGATAATTTTGAATTAGAATTTATTTTTAGTCAACCCCATTTTATTTGAGATTAGAGGTTTTATTGTTTTTTTTTCTTTTCCTTCTATAACACTAGCATTTTTGTGTAGTAATAGTTGTATACTTGTATTACGCTTGAGTTTTCTTCCATTTTTTTTTCCTTTCAAATAGTAGATATTACTTGTTTTAGTAAAACAAAAAAACTTAACACAAAAGAAATGGTGTTTCGAAGATGTACCACAGTTCTTTAAAACCAAACAATTACTACCATTTTGCCTATTACTATCACAAAACTACAAGAATTATTAATGAAAAATGACAAAACAACCCAGAAATAATTAATGCAACCAAACTTACATAGCTTCACAAATTATTTTAGTTACTTCCTAAAACAAACATATTTATTATTGTTTATACATTAGTTCCTAACTTATATTTTACTTTTTTATATACCAGTAGCACAAATTGATTTTAATAGTGAATTGAAAAACATAGGAATATATAATATTGCATTGAGCAATATAAATGGTAATAAATAATACATTCACAAATATAGTGGCTACTTTGGTCGAAAGCCTCGCGATATCTCAGATTGTTAATAAAAGCATACAAAAATGTAGTAAAACCAGGCCTTCCAACAACACAAAACACGGAATTTAAAAAATATATATTATATTGAGATACAATGGACATTTGTGGGCCTTGTTTGACGGGAGGACAAAATAACTAAAGAATAAAGTTATCATTTTTAAAGGGGCCCAAATGGAGCCCCAGTAGTTTACTTGTTTTGATAAATTAATTTTTTGAATAATTATTTCTGGTGGGTTTTCAAAAAATGTGAAGAATAGTGAGGAGACTCTAAAAATAAGAAAATTTTAATATTTCATCAAATTTCAATATATAAAGGGTGATTTAGATTCTTGCCATTGCAAAACTTTTAAATGAGAAAAATGCCACTGCAAAATATATTCTTAGATAAATGCCACTTTAAATCCATTTAATTAAGATAAATGCCCTAATCTCTGTATAAAGCTATTAATTCATTAAAAAAAGATGTTGTATTTGTATACATTATTTCATATTTTCTATTTTACCCTTCATGTACAGATCAATTTCTTCCATTTATTAATTCCTCCACACTCTCATTTCTCTCCATCTTCTCTGACCAAGCCGAAGGCACACTCGTTTTCCTCCATTGCTAACCAAGCCGAAGCCAAAAAGACTCCAACCAAAGCAAGCGACTCCAGATCGATGTCTTCCAGATCGAAGAGAAGCGAGAACAAAGAGGTATCAGAGAGTGTTAAGAGTATAGGCAGTTGATAGTAACTTGCCGGTCGTGGGTTGCCCACATTGCGGGGTTCAGTCGCTGAGGCTTGAGAGCCAATCAAATGCAAACCCAGGAAGAATTCTTAAAATGCCGTAATAATAAAACTGTAAGTGAAGTTTGCGATTGGGCAATATTATGTGGTTTGCGATTTTGATTTGTGCTTAGCGATTTTCAATGAGAAGAGAATGCATTCAGGTTTGGGGAGAACTAAGTAATAGGTTAAAGGAGATGGTCTTTGTGTGATTTCCCTCTGGTAATGTCAATTTTGATGAATACTGGTAAAAGCGCTTTTTATTAATAAAAAAAAAGAAGAAATTTACAATATCTGAAGTTGGCTTATACAGCTAAATGACCAACGGTCACCTAACTATGTACGGAAAATAAATTGAAACTCGGTTATTTATACTTGGGCTCTTTATTTTTCTAAAAATAACCTATGACAAAAATACATTCACGGGTCTGAGGTTATTAATTTCTAAACCCATCATATCTATTTTTCAATACTCCCCCTCAAGCTCGGCGTATATATGTCATATAACTCGAGCTTGCATATGATATTTTCGAATGTCTTATGACTTAGTCATTTGGTGAATACATCCGCCAATTGATCCTCGCTTTTAACAAAGGGTGTTTTCAATCTCTTTGGTTTGAATTTTTTCTCGAATGAAGTGACAATCCACTTCGATATCCTTGATTCGTTCATGGAATACGGGATTGGCCGCAATATGCCTAGCCGCTTGATTGTCGCAAAATATTTTCATGGATCCTTCAATCTTTACATTTAAATCAGTTAGGACTTGCTTGATCCATGTCAACTCACTTGCGGTAGATGCTATGGCTCGATATTCAGCTTCCGCACTTGATCGTGTCACGACACTTTATTTTTTTACTCTTTAATGTGACTAAATTTCCGCCTACAAATATATAAAAATCAATGGTAGATTTTCTATCAAAACTTTCTGCCCAATCTGCATCGGAATAGCCACACACGTCATTAGTACCATTTTTTAACCAAATACCTTTACTGGGGGATCCCTTCAAATATTTTAAAAATTTATTTATAGCATCTAAGTGTGGTGTTCTTGGTGCATGCATGAATTGACTAATTTGGCTTACGACATAGGATAAATTCGATCGAGTAACGGTCAAATAAATTAATTTACCTACAAATCTTTGAAATTGGTTAACATCCTCCAAAGGTTCTCCATCCTCACTATTTAGTTTTATATTCGTATCTATTGGTGTTATGGCCGGCTTACTTTCTAATTTACCCGTTTCTTTTAAGTAGTTCAAGGGTATATTTTCGTTGAGATATGAATAACCCTTTCGAAGAATGAGCTATTTCTATCACAAGAAAATATTTTAATCTTCCTAAATCCTTGATTTTAAATTTTTGTTTGAAGTTTTCTTTTATACAATCAATTTCAAATTGGTTATCCCCGGTTATGATGATATCAACTATGTTTAACAAATAGTGATGAATCGGCACCACTAATTTTAAAACCATAGAAAAGTAAAAAATGAGAGAGTTTGTCGTACCATAATCTTGAAGATTGTCTAAGGCCATAAATAGTTTTTTTTTAATCTACAAACAAAATTAGAATTTCGTTCCTTTTTGTGACCCAACGGAAGAGTCATGTACACTTCTTCCTCAAGGGTTCCTTGAAGAAAGGTATTTTTTACGTCCATTTGATGAAGATTCCAATTTTTATTTACGACAATTGAAAAAATTCTTACTGTATTTATTTTTACCACCGGTGCAAAAGTTTCATAATAATCTATGCATTGAGTTTGGGTATACGCTTTGGTCACTAATCTAGCCTTATATATCTCTATTGTATCATCACTATTATATTTAATTTTGTATACCTATTTACATCCAACCGGTTTTTTATCATTTGATAAGGTACAAAGATCCCATGTTTGATTTTTTTTCTAAGGCATAAAGCTCTTCTTCCATGGCTTTGCACCATTTTGGGTCATTTTTAGCGACTTCATAATTGGTAGGTTCTTCAATTTTTGACAATGCGATTAGAAAAACGTAGTGTTCATTTGAAATATTGTTATATGAAATATAGTCTTGTATTGCATAGTTTACCGAATATGTGACATAATCCCTTAGTCTTGTTGAGGGTTGAGGTTGACGGCTTGACCTCCTTAATGTCACTTCTTCTTGTGATTCCTCTATCCTTTCACTTTCGGCTTCGCCTTGTGGCATTTCTTCTTCATTTTCTTCGGAGTTGTCCTGCAAAAGCATTATTTTCTACAACAACTACTTGTCTCTCTTGGTTAGTAACAAAAGGTAATAAAAATTCATCTAAGTGATTATAATTATTATCCTTTTCTTTATTTATTTTATAATAAGTATCATCCTAAAAAAATACTATATTTCTTGAAATATGTAGTTTCTTGATCTTAGGGTCATAACATTTATATCATTTTTTATGAGTTGAGTATCCTAAGAAAATAGTTTTTATTGAAGCAAAATCTAATTTGTCTATTTTATTTTTGTACACAAAATAAGCGCATCCAAATACTCTTAAATGATTTAAATTAAACTTTCTATTATAAATAATTTCAAAGGGACTTTTAAAGTTTAATATGGAACTTGATAATCGATTTATTAATATGTTGCGGTGAGTAGGGCTTCCGACCAAAAAAATCTTTGGAACATTATTCTAAAATAAAAGAGTTCTTGTCATTTCTAATAAATGACGATTTTTTCTTTCGGACACTCCATTTTGTTGTGGTGTGTAAACACAAGATGTTTGATGAATTATTCCTCTCGAATTCATAAATTTTGCAATATTTTGATTTATGTATTCGGTCCCATTGTCCGTTCTAAGGATTTTAATTTTTTTATTGTATTGGTTTTCTATGAGATTCACAAAATGTTGGAAATGCGTAAAAACTTCACTTTTATTTTTCATTAAATATAACCAAGTTGCTCTTGAAAAATTATCAATAAAAGTAATATAATATTTATATCCATTATATGAATCTATAGAAGCAGGTCCCCATACATCGGAATGAATTAACTCAAAAGTTTCATTACTTTTTGAATCCGAGTTACAAAAAGGTAATTTTATTTGTTTGCCTAGCTTACATACTTCACACTTGTTACAAAAATTCTTTGACATCTCAAACATTAATTTTAATATCTTGTCGGAAGGATGTCCGACTCGTCTATGCCAAAGACTACTTAAGTTTTCATCCCGCTTTGTATTCAAAATATGCTTGTTGCTATCTAAAAAATATAAGCCATTTTCTAAAAAAATCTTCACCAATCTTCTCCTTGATGATAAGATACTGAAAAAATACATTATCTTGTTTAAAAATAATTTCACAATTTAGTTCTTTATTAAGTTTACTAATAGAGAGTAAATTTACTGAATAATTTTCAACATAAAATAGATCTTGAAGAAATTTTTTATTTAAAATACTAATCATACCCCACCCTTTTATTTTAACTTTTTCATTATTGGCTACGGTAAAAAATTGGTCACCTTCAAGTTCTCGAAAATTTCTTAACAAATTTTGATCCCGATCATATGTTCCGTAGCTCCCGAGTCAAGAACTCATTTTGAACTATTTTTTGGGGTACAATTAATAGATTGACCAACATTTAAGCATTTACTTTTTATACACAATTTAGGTTCTTGCATTTTGATTTGTTCAGCTTCTGACCCATACTCATTTTTTTGTGCGTATTGGGCTTAGATAAAAAAAATTAGGATTAGATAAACGTTTGCCAGAAATTTAGCCCAGAAGAGACGCAAGTATTTTTTCGACTCTCTCCAGTCGTGCATTGTTGTTCACATACGACCCCTTCATCTCTTCCTCCTTCGATGAAGCAAACACCCTCTTCTCATCTTTGAACTCTAGGGTTCTGCTCCCTTCTCTTTTCTTCGCCGAATCAGTGAACTTCTTTGGTTTGAGGTGTGGATGGAGTACCTAGCACTTGTCGCTGGTGTGCCCTTCCCTCTTATAGTGAGAGCACTTGGCTATCTCCCCCTTTCCTCCTCTCCGCCCGTCTTGAAGGCGTTGGGCTTCCGGTTTGGGATTCGAGTCGGTCGCTGCCATCGCAACTCGACTAGTCGCCTCTTGTCGGATGCGAGATGTTACCTCATCAAAAGCTAATTTCTCAGTTAAAAGGAGGATTTGTGCTCTAATGGCCTCACAGCTCGGATCCAAGGCAGCTAGGAAAGTAGAAACCTGATCTGTCTCTTCTCTTTCTCAAATCACATTCAGGTTAGTGGTATATGGGCGATATGTTTTGAGTTCTTCGTACTTTGCCTTAACGAGCCCGATGAGTTCTGAAATTTCTTGATTTTCTTGTGAAATTTGTGCAATTTCTCTTTGGAGTTGGTAAATTTGAGAATGGTTTTTTTTATTGCCGAATTGGCCTTTGATTCTTTCCATAACTCAACCGTTGTTTCACAATAAAAGGTTTCTGCTAATTGCGGTTCAAGAGAGTTTGAGATAAGGGTCACTACTTGGTTGTCGATCATGTCCCACTCCTCTTGTTCATTGGTCTCTTCTTTGGGTCGCACCTTGCTACCAGTGATGTGCCCGAGAAGGCCTTTGCCTTTGAGTGCGGTTCTTGCTGCCCTGGCCCATGGGATGTAATTTCTTCCATTAAGAAGAAAATTGGTTAGCCTTTGTGCGGAATTAAAATCTATATTTGGTTTTATGATAATTGGATTTTGTGGATTGATTGGGGTTTGTGTATTTCCTTCTGTCATGATTTGCGCTGGGATTTATGAGTTGCGGAAGTTTGTTGTATACAGGCAGATTAAGCTTGCTTTGATACCATGTCAATTTTGATGAATATTGGTAAAAGCGCTTTTTATTATTGATAAAAAAAAGAAATTACAATATCGAAAGTTGGCTTATATAGCCAAATGATCAACGGTCACCTAACGGTACAATTTCTATGTATGAAAAATAAATTGAAGCTCAGTTATTTACACTTGGGCTCTTTATTTTTTTAAAAATAAGCTATGACGAAAATACCCTCATGGATTTGAAGTTATTAATTTCTAAACCCATCGTATCTATTATTCAACATGTAACAATTATTTGCAATTGTCATTTATTTGTGCTTTGTAATTTTTGCAAATGCCACTATTTTGCAATATTGTTTTTGGCGATTTGCAATATCAGTATTTGCGATTTTGCACAGTTAATTTGTCCCTATACTCCAACCTTCTATTATAATTTGTTTTCTCTGCACAATTTGTACTCGGTACCAAAATTTTCATAATTAGTACCAAACTGTCACAATTCGCTA
>CAXKVV010001039.1:0-23644 GCA_964058805.1 Schoenoplectus triqueter | reverse complement strand
ACAAATGATTAAACATAAATAATAAGTGTTAGAGGTTTGAATATTTCATGGCCAATTTTCATTTTTTTACCATTAAATTATGTTTCATTTATTTTGATCAAAAGAAATTATAATACTGCAAGTAAATAACAATAGTAACTATCACATTAATTAAGTATTTAAAATTTAAAATTGTCTTGTACAAAAGATTAAATATAAATAACAAATATAAAGTTAAAGATGTTATGGTCAATTTTAATTTTTTTAATCATAAATTTTATTCCGTTTATTTCAAACCTTCCAAATCACACGGAATATCTAAAATTAACCACTAAAATTTCATGGTGTTTAACAGCTTTGAAATGGACATATTTTCAACTGTTTTATCGATATTAAAGCCATTATTTTTTTTAAAAAAAAATCTAAAGTTAGCAAATCAGAAACATGTTTAAACGGTTTAAGCAGAGTTCGATTTTTTTTTAAAAAGCTTGAGTAGGAATATTAATTTAAATTTTGGCTATACAACTCATGGAGCTGTTATTGGCTTATTCCATACCAAAATTACTTGTGAATTGCCTTCATGTTTGGTCATCTGTTTTACTGTTTAATAAAAGGATACTCTGTTCAAAACGACGAAATTTTGTAGAAATCTGATAACAATTGAATGATATGAAGGTGAAGGTCACAAATTAGTATAATATCTCTCTTGTGTGTGCATATGATTGTGTGGATAAAATTATCGGGAGGGGAGGTTTGTATGTAGTAATTTTACAATTCATTTTATATCATTGGTTAGACAGATCTGTATTCACTAAAATAAAAGTCGTATGATAAAAAATAAAATTTATTTTCATTCAAATATTTTATTTTTTGAACCGAACATCTCCTACCGATCGTTTCTGATTTCGTCCTGATTGTGATTAGACATTTGAGTTATTATTATTAAGTGAGGCTAACAGTCATTGAATTAAAAAGTATGGTAGTAAGTTGTCATAGAATCAAGTATGGAAACGGATGTTTTCTTAGTTAGACAACATTAATAATTGATGGATTATGTAAAAACAAACATAAAAAATATTTAACAGTTTGCAACGGTGAAATAATATTTTAATGATTTAATATTTAAACATAATTAATTGGTTGTTAAATTTTATAATCTTTTTAAGATCTATTTTTCTACGTTTATGAAATCAAATAATACAGTTTATACTTACTAATTAACAAATGAACCATAGTACTGAAAATAAGTAGCAACAATAACTATCATATTAATTAAGTATTAAGTATCAAAATTGTCACATCACAAATGATTAAATAGGATAGTGAAAAACGTGTTAGACAAGTGTACACGCACGTGTAAACACTAATATGAATACGTGTCGTATTGATAAACGTGCGTGATCAACATATGAATAATTTTGACACGCCTAAATACGTATGTCTAATACGTTGAACATGAACATGCACGTCTAACACATGTACATGCATGTGTAACATGTATAAAATACTTCAGTATATCAGACTTTTTAAATATTTGTGTACTTAAAAGATTGGTTTGATACTGAAATAAGATAACATGATTACTCTAACATGTATGATATTTTTTAATATAGTATGTCATTTTTTTTTGTGAGCAGGATCACTCTAATTTTTTTGTTTTTTCTTATATATTTCTTCAATTTATTAAAAAATTATTGAATTTATAAGTGCTATAAGTATTGACATGTTTTTGGGTTTTTTAATTTTTGACACGTTAAAATACTCACATTCAAATACATAAATACGTATTGACATGACACATTCCATGTTGAACACGTCATGTGCTCACACGTGATATGCACGACATGCACATTTATCAATACCCTATCATTAAACATAAATAACAAGTTTTAGAGAGCTGAAGATGTTATAGTAAATTTACATTTTTTAATAATTAAATTTTATTGCATTTATTTTGATCAAATGAAATGATAATATTGAAAATAAATGACATTATTAACTCTCGCATTGATTAAGTGTTTAAGTTTTAAAATTGTCACATCACAAGTGATTAAACATAAATAACAAGTGATATCATAGTCGGTTTTCATTTTTTTTTTCAATCATTACATTTTATTTCCTTTATTCTGAACAAATGAAACAATAATACTGAAAATAAATGACAATAAAAACTATCGCATTAATTAAGTATCTAAATAATAAAATTGTCACATCACAAACTATTATACATAAATAACAAATTTTAGAAAGTTGATGATCTTATAGTCAATTTTGTAATCATAAAATTTAGTTTATTTCGAGCCTTCAAATTACTTGGAATGTCTAAAATCAACCAATCAAATTTGATGGTGTTTAACAGCTTTGAAATAAACCATTTCAACGGTTTTATCGATGTTAAAGCCATTAATCTTTTTTTTCCCTTAAAATAGAAAATCTGAAACACGTTTGAACGGTTTAAAGAGAGTTTGAACTCCCTTTTTTATAGCTTGAGTAGGATTATTAATTTAAAATTTGCCTATGCAACTCAGGATAAAGCTTGCTTTGACTAGTAGGCAAAATAAATATTTTTCATTGACAAGACTTAATTAGTACTAGACTATGAGTCCTCTCAAACAAAAAGTAAAATAAGAAAATATACAAAAAAAACTACATTTATTTTGCCTTCGTAGAAAATTGAACTCATAATTTTTTTTAGGTTATTGACTTATTGTACTTAACTACTACTTGAGATATTAGATCAAATGATAGTTACTTTGATATCAATGAGGTCAGAAATATATTGAAAGATATAAGCTGGAAACGAGCTGAGTCGGGTCGAACTAGGTCAACCTCGAAATCGGCTCATTAGCTTAATAAGTCAAAAATATTAGTTTGAAATTGACTCGTTAAAATAACAAGAGAGCCGAGCTGGTTCATTAACAATTTATTTAATAATTAATAATATTTTATATAAATACTTTATATTAAAAATAAAAATAATAAAAATCAATGATAATAGAGTTTTATATATATTTTATATAATAATTATATATATATATATATTAAATTATAACTAATATAATACACTAAAAAAATAAATAATATAATATAAATAATTTAACTAACCTTAAAAATTATAAGACACCAAGCAGCAGTGACAGAGCTTCATGTATGAGAATTGGCCACGACCCCTTAAAATTCTGAAATATATAGAATACGCTTTGTATTTTGAGTTAATTTCTATTTTTGACCTAGGTTTGGCCCCTCTTCTCTCCAATGAATGTCAATCCATTAGCTAGTTACGTCAGCAATAGACCAACTACAAAAATGAGATATTATTTCTTTTTTATTGATACCTACTCTGTACTTACGTTTTATGCTAAAAATTTGAAAAAATTTGCGTACAACTATCCTTTACAATCCACTTTGTATTCAATTTTGTTTTTGTTTTTTTTCCTTCCTCAATACAATTACTTTTTTATATTTTATACACCATCCAACCAGTCAATCCACTCACATTTTGATTATATAAGTAGCAACTCTTTCATAAAGAGTTTTTAGTTTAAATATTGACTGGTTAAAAAACTAATTCATGGTCTTTGAGACATAATTTTGTCGGCCCCTCTTAATTTTATTTGAAGCTCCGCTACTATGAATGAGCGTACGAAACCTAATAAAGAGCACCTAAGACTCTCCTCACGTGTTACAGCTGTTAAAATCTGAAAAGCGACTCATCAACAGCTATATGATCCGCACATTTGGGCACAAATCAGGGCACCGTGAAAGCTCGGAGCGTTGGATTCTCATTTCAGGTCCATTAAAATGTCAACGATATACCTTTCTTCATCTGCTCTCATTTGGGAAGAAGTCAAAAAGGCAGCCGTCACGCTCCCGTGCCGTGGCGTGGTTGGTTCTGCCTGCTCGCTCGCTCGCTCGCTCCACAAAATTTCGAACCGGTAGTCGGTAGACATTTACACGGGATATTTAAAACAGAGATTTCTTACATCAACCCCCTGATGATTCCATTTATTACATTATTGAGAATGGGAACTTTGATATTTTACCTTATGTTTGGGATCTAATATATTCGAATTTTCATTTCCAGCATATCTTTGAATATTTTCAATATTCGATTTTTCATTTTCAGCATATCTTTGAATATTCTCGTATTGCCGTACTGGCCATAAAAAAATTGAATTTTTATTTATTTTATACAAATATTAATTAGTATATTATTTATTTTATAAAAAACTATTCTCAAATCATATCTGTATGAGAATTGAGAACGGAAAAGGCCTCAGATGCAAAATTGCCCGGAAGAATAATTGAATAAATATGTAGATCCACTTGATGATATACGCTGTAGAAGAAAGCCTGGGGCCCTGGTTCCTTTCTCAAACGGCGAACCTCTCGGAAAGGTCAAGCCCATACGATAATCCCCTCACCCGTGCAAAATTTAAAGCTCGTATTAAACGCCTCCAGCAAAGACACCAACTAATCTCCCCACTCCACTTCCCTCCGTCCCTCTCTCTCTCCCCTCCTCCCACGGCCCAACTCCATTAAAGGTTTCTCCTCTTCCCAATTTATTACTCTTTAATGCTGACAGCAACCAACTCCATCCGTCTTTTCAACGAAGATCTATCTCTACGAGTTCAAGAAACCTTCGCCAATTTTGGTTCGTTGTCTTTCGCTTTCGCTCTTTTTCTCTTTCACTGATAATTGAAGATAGAGAAAACTTGATTCCAGCCGAAGTTCAAGTTTTCGGATTTTTTTTTTATTTTACCTTTTTGCGTTCACCTGTTAAAATGAGTATGGTTTTCGGTCTCAATTTAAGACCAATTTTTTGAATCTTCTCCTAATTTGAGCTACAAGTCTCAGTCCTGAAAACAATTCAAATCTTCCCATATTTTCTTTTCCAAACTCCCTTTGACTGGTTGAATGAACCAATGTTTGAATTCAAATCCAATCTGCTCCCTTTACCAACATTACAATCCCAACCGTTGTTTTTTTTACCTTGAGTGAATTATCTACCTCCCATTGTTTCTCATCCGACCATAGTAAAAGAAGATGCGCACAATTCTCTCTCTAGACACCACTTCTGCCTCCAAAAAGAAGAAGAAGAAACATGCCAACAGTGGGGAGACTTTGCCCACAGTTGGCATCTTATCCTTTGAACTAGCCAATGCAATGACCCGTGTTGCTAGCTTGTACCGGTCATTGTCAGACTCAGACCTGGCAAGCCTCCGTACCAGCGCACTTTCAGCCTATGCGGTACGACTTCTTGTCTCACCACATGAGCCCTACCTCCTAGCACTAATTCTAGCTGAGAAACTTGACGAGTTAAATCGAGCCGCTGCATTAACTTCCCGGCTCGGCCGACACCGGTGCACTCTCCCATGTTTACTGGGGTTTGAACACATTTATTCAGATCTCCTATCTGGAAATCCGATTTCTCCTTCATCACAATTACTTAACACAGACCCGGTTTCTCTATTTCGAAAAATTGACCGACTCACAACCTCTACAGTCTCCCTCTACACCGAGCTTGAATCCTTGACAGAGCTTGAACAGACAGCTATGAAATTGAACCAGCCAGCCAATGAGGAAGCACGGCGGGTATTGGATAGCAAAATTCGGTGGCGAAGAAATGACATACGTCGCCTCAGAGATACATCCTTGTGGAACCGTACATATGACGAGGCAGTTTTGTTACTTGCACGTGCAGTTTGTGCGGTTCACTCACGTCTCTACCAGGTTTTTGGTGAAATACCAGTTGCCTTGGAGTGTTTATTTCCTGAACCAAAGAAGGAGAAGAGAAGAATCTCCATCTCAGACCAGATCATGCGGTCAGGTCTCCTCCCAATGGATTCAGGACCAATCAGGTTTGAGCCTATTTCCCCGATTGATTTAAAAAAAGATGGGTTACGGTTAAACTGTGGAACCAGCCCAGGCCGTCTTTTTCTGGAGTGTTTGAGTTTGAGTACTTCAGCTTCATGGAAGGATACATATGATGAGAATTTTGAAGATGAAACCTGGTTTAGTCAAACTAAAACAGGCCCTCTTGTACCCTATAGTGGTGTTCCATTTAGTGGTGATCAGGCTCAGACCAGAAGTGGTCGGATAGTGGGTCGGGCTCGTTTTGGACCCAAAACCCAGTTAACCATGTTAGCTCCACCTTCTACAATTGGTGGATCTGGTCTCGCTTTGCATTATGCGAACATAATAATTATAATAGAGAAGCTTCTCAAGTACCCCCATTTAGTGGGTGAAGAGGCCAGGGATGATCTTTACCAAATGCTTCCTTCGAGCCTTAGATTAGGGTTACGAAAAAGTCTGAAGACTTATGTAAAAGACATGGCAATCTATGATGCATTCCTTGCGCACGATTGGAAGGAAACAGTGGAAAAAACTCTTGCTTGGTTGGCACCTATGGCACATAATATGATAAGGTGGCAAACAGAGAGAAGTATTGAACAACAGCAGATTGCAACTAGGGGGAATGCTTTGCTTTTGGAAACTTTATATTTTGCTGATAGAGAGAAGGCAGAATCAGTTATTTGTGAGGTGTTGGTCGGTTTAAATTACATTTGCCGTTATGAACAGCAGCAAAATGCATTGTTGGATTGTTCAAGTAGTTTGGAATTTGACGATTGTATGGAGTGGCAATTGCAAATGTGAACCAGAGTGTAAATTGAAAAGAAAAAAGGTGTTGGGTTTTGGTTGGTTTTGGATTTTGATTTTGATTTTGATTTTGATTATTTTGTTTTAGATTTCTGTTGTTTATTAAAGTATGAAACTGATGAAGGTATTGCGGTTTTGACCTTAGTGTACATAATTCAATCTTAAGAGATATTATGGTTTTAGTTCAAAGTTATCTGGTTTTCTTGAAATTATCCTCTAGACCTTTTTTTTTTGAAATAGATTTCTCTAGTCATTGAGTAAGCGTATTTGTACATATTGATGGAATTCATGCTCCCTGATTACAGTTTTTAGTAATAATAATTTTTATTAAATTAATATTATTAAAAATAAGAGTGAAAAATGTAAAATTTTAAATATATGAATGATAGCGCGTTATTGACAGTGGCGCGTTTCATTATTTTTAGGAAACGTGTCACTGGCAGTGGCGCGTTTCGTCCAAACCCCGCGTAAATGAGATGGAGAGGCGCTACGCGTTTTGTATATATAAGAAGCAAACGCGCCACTACCAGTGGCGCGTTTCGTAAAAATAATGAAACGCGCCACTGCCAGTGGCGCACTATCATTCATATATTTGAAATTTTACGTTTCTCACTCTTATTTTTAATAATATTAATTTAATAAAACTTATTATTACTAAAAACTGCCCTGATTATGAATATATTTTTGTTTACGATACACTTTAGTCGGTACGCTTTAGTCGCAATTAATTGTTGTTGTGAGCATGCACATGACACTCATTAATCGTTATCATTGGCATCAATTATTATTGCAGTTACACTTCGGCCTGTTTGTTTGTATTATCTGTTACAATACTAAATAGATTCTGGTGCTATAAAAGTTTTGTTCTAGATAATCAAATCTGGTTGCAGTTTATGCTGTGATTGGATGTCAGAAATGAAAAAAAAAATGCATGTACTTTCTAAATTCCAGCCGTAATCCATAATCAATGGTAAATTGGTAACTTATGCAACTACATGTTTTATACGAAGGACTCTTCGCTACTACAGCCAAGAGTGATCCAATAATAATTACTGAGACATTAAAAGAGTTCTTCAATTCCATTCTTACTTCTCTCTCTCTCTCTTTTAACATGCATCACTGGCTAGTAATTTAATGGGCCTATGGAAAGTGGGCCATGCCTTAAAGATTTCTTACCACACAACACCATGTGGGCCTACCGTTATTCTAAAATTTGTTTCTTTGCATGCGCCCTGTTCCCCAAATATCCTGCTACCTCAATACCAGTGTCAAAACTTGAAACTTTTTTTTTACTTGCTCTCCTGTTAAGTGAGATCTGGAAGTAACTAGTTCAGATCAACTCCATCGCTGCAGAGTCAGGGGTAAACACAAAGAAATGGGAATGACAATATCAAGCATGATAAGAAGAATCATCTAGTGAACCGTAGATTTAGGGTTAGCTTGGCACTCTTGAAATAGCAAAAAACAGAAATAACATTGTTATTCCGATAAATGAATTCATCAAATAAATTTTAAACTAAAGAGAAGAATGCTAAACCGGTATATCAAGTTATAGATGATGTACTGATTTAGCTATTGTAAAATAGTAATTATTATTATTTGATTGTTATATTATGTTATATTATAATTATAATTATTTATTATTATTATTATATTATCATCATTGTTAGTATTATGTTATTATTATTATTATTATTATTATCATCATCATTGTTAGTATTATATTATTATTAATATCATCACTGTTAAAATTAGATTTAATAATATCTTATCTTTATCTATTAAAATAAATATATAAGAAAATAATAATGGATACTAACAAATAATACTAATATATTAATTAGTTTTATCATCATTCATGGATTCAAACTCATTTCTTTCATACAAATACACCTCTATTTTACTAATATAAAATTAAAATATAAATTATAATTAAATAGTTTCAATTTTAATTCTTTATATTTAAAAAGCAGAGAGAAATTAATTTACAAGACTCCAAGCAATTAAAAGCAATTAATCTTGTATTGAAAAAAAAGTTAATTATTAAATAACATAACTATATTTAAAATAATATAATCTATTTTTTTAATAAATTATTTTATAGGGCAACGGATACGAAATGACTTTTATTCATATCCATATTATTTATATAATGAAAAAAATGTATCCATACTCATATCAATTAACTTAATGAATTTTTTTTATCTATATTTATCTTATCCAATATTATATGAATTTAAAAAATATTACTTGCAGCAATAGACCCTTTTCTTGACAACGCTAACAAAATTTGTTGCTTCTGTTTCAATATAACATCTTTAATTAAGTCCAGGTCCAGCACTCAGTACCTCGTTAATGGTTTTACTTGTTACTGGAGCAAAATAATGAGGCTGCGCATTGAAATTCAGCTTAAATAGCGCTCCTAGCTAGGGATGTGAATAGAATATATTCGGACAGATAATGATTTTATCTTATCTATATCCGTTATAATTATTTGGATATAAATTTAAGTACAAATACAGATACGGATATCTGAATCAAATCGGATATCAGACGGATAAAAATATGAATATAAATATATTTTGAATATTAATAAAAATATTATATATAGCATTGAAAAATAATTGTATATGATTTTTTTAATAGAATCATTAATTATAAAACTAAATATTAATTATAAAACTTAATATTAAGTATCACTATACTAGTAGTTCAAATGTATTAATGAATTATGAAATACATGATACATTAACATAAATTAGATATAAAATAAAAAGTAAGGCTATTGTGTTTCGCAAAACATAATGACCGGTGTGCTTTAGTTCTAAAGTTTGAATTTCAAGCTAGATATCAATTATTGAACCATCCAATCTAAACTCCATATGAAAATGTATTAGCAAATTATTTTTTTTTAAACTTATTTGTTTTTTTTTGAATGGGAGAAAATGACTTGATATGAGATTTTTGGTTCATCCAAAATAATAATTTTCTCCTCCATCCAAAAAAATTATAAATAAATTCTGAAATTATAAATTTTAATCTGCTACTACATTTTATATGTATTAGATTGAATAATTCAGACCATTGATATCTAATTTGTAATTAAAATTTTAGAGCCGAAACACACTAGTCATTGTGCTTTATGAAACACAATATCTTCATTCTAAAATAAATTAGATTTATAATACATGCTAAAAATCTAAATAACAAAATATATAATATAAATTATTTGGATATGTATTTTGAAATAATATCGGATCAAATATTTTCGATTTGATCAGTTCAGATAAAATTAAATCTAGTAAGCCGAGGGGGACCACTTCGTCCGATTACGTCACTCCTGGGGGCTGGAGCATGGCTGGACCACTTCGTCGGTTTACATGCTAAAGGCCACGTCAACTAGCTAGCGGCTGTATATTTTGTCATTAAAAGAACCCAAAAATTTTCTGCAGCTGCGGTTAGCCTGTAATTTGTAAGTGGAATTAAGTTAGAAATGGTTAAAAAGTTTTTAAGTTTTTTTTTCTCTTTGAGGCGTGGATAATTTTGTTCTGTACAATCTCCTCCTAAATATAATTTAACCAACTAATATATATAATGTTCTACAAATTAATTTGATAGGATCAAATTGGTTGAGGTTGTCTGGTAATCAAACGGGTTTGAATTGTATTCGGGTCAGATTGAATATACTTTTGTTTGTAGCAAATTCAGTCACCAAAAACGTGTAGCACTGTAGCAAATTTAGTCACCGTAGCAAATTCAGTCGAAATTGAGTAAGTATAGTGTGAGCTCAAGCTCACAAAACTTTTCCATGAGCTTAACTCAAAGATAAATTAATTTATTTCTAATTTGAAATAATTAGTCTATAACTAGATTTTCATATGAAAATAATTTTGAGTGGTTGAATTGACCATTTAAATTTTAAAAAATAAAAAATAATAATCCATAGTACACAAAACATCTATGCTACACGTACATCGTAGTCAAACTCTATATATATAATTTTGCTATGATGCTACGCGTATTTAGTGACTAAATTTACTATAAACTAAAAATATATAGATAATTATCTCTAAATTTTAATTTATGAATCTCAATAAATTCATTATGTCAAAATCTTATGGATAAAAAAAAACTTATTTTTGAGATTTTCTAAGTATTTATTTTGAATTTTTGAAAATGACCTATTACTAAATATTTATTTTCATATAGAAATAGGTAATTTTCAAAAATACAAAAATAAATATTTAGAACATCCCAAAAATATAAAATTTTAATATCCCAAAAGATTTAGAAATGATCTGATATATTTTTTGAACATGGAATAATTTCAGTAAATAAATACGTATAGCATCGTAGATGAGATGACTTATTGTGCTTTGCAAAATGAAAAATTAATTTTACTTCAGCAATCATATCTCGACAACTTAAACAGTTTACTCAATATTTTTTTATATTAAAATCTCATAGGATATTAAATTTCATATTATTTTGAGCTTTCTAGCTATTTTTAAGTTATTTTTAAAAACAATTCTTGACTAAATTATTTTCTTATGTTAAACATGGCTATTTTAAATAATTTAAAAAATAGTTAGGAGCTTAAAAAATTATGAAATTTAATATCCCATATGATTTTGACACACATAAATTATTGAACAATTTAGACTGATCTGTTTGAGTTGTTGGAATATAAAATCTCTTACAGAAGAAAAAATAAGTTTTTACTTTGCAAAGCACCATAATGCATATATATATATATATGTAGACTATTGTGAAAACGTTTGTATATCAACCGATATGCAAACACATAAAAAATATATTTTAAAAGTCTATAAAAATTCAATTTATAGTTTCCATTAAATTTATTATATGAAAACCTTGTGGGATACAAAAATTTGGAGCATTTTGAGTTTTTTTAAGCCACTCTTTTAAATTTTTGAAAAAACAACACAAACATTGAATATTTATTATTATATTTAGGGCTATTTTTTAAAAAAATTCAAAAGAGTTGCTTAAGAAACTCAAAATGCTGTAAATTTTTGTATTTTATAAGGTTTTCATATGAAGAATTTAATGAAAACCATAAATTAAATTTTTTAAGATTTTAAAATATATTTTTTGATGCGTTTGTATATCGGGTGAAATACAAATATTTGCACAATAGTCTATCTCTCTCTCTCTATATATATGTGTGTGTGTGTGTGTGTAGTGAGGCTATGGTGCTTCATGAAATATAAAATCTCTCGTGTTTTATGTCTATATATTTAATTTAAAAGTTCAAATAACCGATCCAAATCGTTGAATATGATCTTCATATTAAAATATCTTTCAAAATCAAAATTTATATATTTTTTTAAATTTTGTTATTTTTTAGATGAGTACAAAGTTTGTCAATCTAATGATTTCTGCACCATTCAAAACTAGTGATTTTCATCTATCTAAAAAATAAAGATAAATTTCACAAAAAAATATAAAATTTGATCTCAAAAAATATTTCAATACGAATATCATATTCAACGGTTGGATTGGCCCATTGAACTTTCAAATTTAAAATATGAATACGAAACATGAGAGATTTTGTGTTTTGTGAAGCATCATACCCTCACTTTATATAAAATTTGTAATATAATAAAGCTATAAATTAAAAAATATATATTTATAAATTTGTTGAGCAGCTTTTGGTCTATTAATAAAACAATGTTGTATGTATAGGAGGTCGCAAATTTGAAATTGAGATGGTGGTCTTTAATGAGCAATTAAAAATTAGTAAAAAAATATATATTTATATTCTCATCTTAATTAGTAAAAAAATATTTATAAATTGGTTATTACGTACAAGTTCATAAATAATTAGCTTACGATGTTATGTGACAATACATAACAAGTGTTGTTTATATATGTCCTTCTCTTTAGCTAATTAACCTCGAGATAGCCATTAATTGTTAAATAGTTCCTCCCCTAACATAAAGTGATCACATACAATTTCCTAGACAATTAACTTGCGATGTCACTATGTGACTGTCTTTTTCTTTAACTCCTGTACTCCTCCTTAAATTTAAATATTATATGGCGCCAGTAGTAGGAACATTTTTTTTTTTTGAAAAAAGCAGGAGAGATCCTGCCATTTTCCATTTCATCTCGGAAGTTAATCAACCTGTGTTGTACGAGTGCGGGTGCGAGTATCGTATCGGGTACGGTGTGGATACGGCGGTACGTCAATTTTAAATATTTTAGGATACGGATATAGTAATATATATAATATTTTTTAAATAAAAATAAATATATAATACATAAAAATAAAAAATAGATAAGTATAATATATATATATATATATAGAGAGAGAGAGAGAGAGAGAGAGTGGAGATATCGTGAGCTTAAGCTCATAAAGGTCTTCCGTGATCTTAACTCAAAAAATATATTAAATCATCTCGAAATTTTAATTTATCATTATCATTAAATTTTTTATATAAAAATCTTGTGGGATGCAAAAATTTGGAGTGTTTTGAGTTTTTTAAGTCACCGTTTTTAATTTTTGAAAATGATGTTCAAGTATTGAATATATTATTATTATTTTTAGAGCTGATTTTCAAAAATTAAAAACCACAACTTAAAAAGCTCACAACGCTCCAAATTTTTGCATACCATGAGATTTTCATATAAAGAATTTAATGAGAATGATAAATTAAAATTTTGAAATGATTTGATATATTTTTTGAGTTAAGCTCACGGTATCTCCACTTATATATGTATATATGTCAATCACTACTAACACAAGTGAAGAGATTGTGTAGCGGTATAATGCATTAACGGGTGTAGCTTATTTTTTGAGTTCAAATCTCACTCACGCACTTGATTTTTTGAATTTTTTGAGTTTGACTACATCCAGCTGTACCGGAACCGCACCTAGCCGTACTGGATCCCGCACCCAGGCGTACCCAACCGTATCGACCGGTCAAATCAATTAAAATAATTAAATACGACACGTGACGTATCCGATATGTACTCGTACCGTACCCATACGTACCCGTACCCGATACGCACCTGATAATTATTCAGCTGGGTATATGAAGTACCCAGTAACATAGTAATCACCACAAATTGACGAAACAACTCTCAGCTAGAGTCTCACGGAAGAGGGTTAATTCAGCGAGTGGAGGTATCTGATGAGGTGGGGTAGCTTTAGTTGCCCTTTTGCTAATAAAATTTCCCCCTTTTTCTCTACTGAATATCTGAGTCTACTCTCATGGATCATGGTGTCCTTTTATTATATTTTTTGAAAAGATATCCTTTTGTCGCTTAGTTAAACTGCAAGGACTGTTTTAGCAGAATCTGCTTTTCTTCTCTTTCCGACCTTTTGTTATATATATTTTTCCCCGCTATGCTTTATTAGGTGTAATAACTCTCAACAATGCTTGAAGAGTCCCCACTTCTTTGAAAATCTAACCAAATTCTGATTTGTGCAATTTATTATGCATAGTAGCCGCTGTAAAAAGGTTTAATTTATGTTTCAGCTCAGAATCAATTTGAACTTGAACTAATCTGTCTTGATAGTTAAATAAGCTAAGTTCGAATTAAATTTAGTTGTCTTGTGAGATAAAACACATGCATTGACTTCAGCTCGTGAGCTTCAGATTCTTTTTCGTTCTTTATTTCTTCTTCTTTTTTCCTTTTGTTTTGTTTATACAAAAAGTTAGATTAAGAAAAGAAAAAAGACCCAAAAATGATTGTCACTTTGACCGCTAAATTGCTAACATGATGAATGATATTGGTTTTTTCTTCTACCAAATCAATACATATATATTGACTCGTGAACTAGCTCGAGATATGACGAGCTAATATTAAGCTGGATCTTTTATCTAATAAACTAGACTCGGCTCAACTTATATTTTTATGAATTGAGCTTAACTTAAATCAATCTATCTCGAACTCGACTCATTTGCGATCATACCTAGCACTCAAAAGCATGGTAAGATATTTCAAAGTTTGGTATGTTGAAGCTGCCCCCCCCCCCCCCCCCCCGGCATTTACAATACATATTACTCTACTGAACACTGAACAAAAGCAATAAATATGAGTTGGTTTTCTTGTACTAGTTTGACAAAGAACATCGAAACATTTATTTCTTGCTTGCTAGTACTACTTTGACATCAGATTGAATGTCTTCACATCAAACCGCTGCCATTAACTTGTGCCCGGAACACTGATGGCAAGGAAATGTTCCATTCAATCTGGACGGATTCTATACTCAACTGTTTTTACCTTCATTTTTATCTTATAAAAAAATAAATTTTTTTATTCCTTATAATTCATTATAAAAAAATCATAGTGTTTCTAATAAAAATAATTCAAGTTCGAATCTTAAACTAGATATTAATGTGACACATCAATTTTATTCTATTTCTAAAAGGTTGCGTACTGATTAAAAATAATAATTTTTCAAAAGAGAAAGGGTGAAAAAAATCAATGTGCTAAATCACAATAAATAGTTTTTTTCTGCCTTCTGATTTTGTACCGAATTTAAAATTTTCGATAAATCGCGTTAATTAGTTTGCAAAACGAAAAATAATATACTAGATAATAATTATCGAAGTCATAGCAGTCGTTGGATATGTTACTGGAGATTCTAGAGTTGAATTATTATTATTATTATTATTAAATTTTAATACAAAAATGTTTTGTTTGTTACGAGGCAACAAAATTGTGAGCACTTGATCTTATTATTTGATACTCTTCAGAATAATCTTAAAATGTCACAAATTTACTACTTACAAAAAGAAATTGTTATATATATCACTTACTAATCGTGCAGAATTTATTTAGATTTTATATTTCTTACAATCCAGCTTCATGAAAAACAGAGTTAATAGGCACGCACAAAAGATAGAGGAATTTGAACATCTGAAATTAAAAAATATATATATATATTTTATTTGAATCTCATTTTGGGCCTTTCTGATAGATTGAAGACTTGAAGTTTCTTAAGCAATGATTAAGATTTACACAACGCCTAGACACATTTAGCAGCACTAATTAATATAAGGTATTACATGACATTAAGAAGTTAAGATTCAAATATTTAAGGGTAATAAAGATAAAATTGTTGAACTTCCAACTTTTTTTTTCAATTTAAACTCGATCAAACAAAAGAAGTGAATCGAGAAATACGCAACATGCACACTACCTTCTGGTGGACTACCCTACCAGGTGTTATTATTATCCTGCAATTCCATATTACTCCCAATTCCTGGTTCCTTTTGGCTTCTCACTCCATTTTGCATTTTTCAGGACATAATTTCACTTTTTTCATAGTTGTCTGGTGGATGAATTGTACCAAGAGGTTGGCCTTATCATTGTCCCTTCGGAAAAGTTATCTAGAAAGGCTGTAATGAAAAAATTGTATATATATATGTTCATCATGAGATGTCTCCGTGCATGCATGATGGTCCGCATGCCTTGTTCTACTTGGAAAACAAATTGAAGTGAAAAAGTAAATGACAAAGTAAGAGAACTTTTAGGTTGTGTTTGGCATTCCTCTTATCTTCAGAATTTAGTGGAAGATCACTTTTTTAGAATAAATCTTCTTTCACTCTATTTCAACTTTTTTGGTTAGCGTTTGGTAACAAAAATTGAGAAGAAGAAGTATAACAATGTGAGAGAAAATATTTTTATAAAAGTTGAAAGACTAATTATTGGTTTTTCTTCCGGAAGATTTTATCTTCCAACAATTTGATGAAAGAAGTTATTCCAATTTTTTTTTGAAGATCTTCCACTTAATTCTAATGCTGTTTGATACTTTTTTTCTAAAATAAATCTTCTTCCACCTAATTCAGTAAAAGGCAGTACCAAATGGACCCTTAGAAAAAACTTTTTTAGACTGTTATAACATTAAAAATCACTTTACCGTGGTCATCTTTTATCAACTGTTGAATCCAGAATATATCAGGCCCTTTATTCATTGTTGAGGTCTTTTAGGCCTGTACAATTAATGGGAGGCCTGTTGTTGTGTTACTACGATTTCAGGTCATTTCTAGCAAGCCTAGATTTGATCTAGATTATCAGAAGCCCGGAACTCGGGCCATGACAAAGTTTTGAATTTTGATATCTGGATTTTTCATATAATCAATTGAATTGCTAGGTCTCCTCCAGTAATTGATCACTAGGCACATTAATGACATTGGTTATGCTGGTGAGTACACTACTTTCTCGCTGACTCAAATTTGAAGAAATTTAAGAATTAATATGTCTGCTAATCATGTTTATCTTACCCCCCTCCCCCCCCCCCCAAAAAAAAAAAACACACCCACCATCATTCTTCCAGTTAAAGCTCGAAATTTGGAAATTTTTCTAATTAGTCAGAGTTGCAAACAGAAAGAAAGCCTATTGTCAAATGATGATTTAATTGCTATCTTTGATTATTATCTGGATTGGTATCCTTAACACACTTCAAGTGATATTAGTAGCTGACATTGCCTGGCAAACTCGTGGCCTTTGATATGCGAATTCATTGATACACGCGAAATATATATAGCATATATGTTCTTGTATATTTGATAATTTTAAATAATATAATTTGAATTTTATGTATAGTTTCGTTGCTTTGAGATGTTTGTAGGTTAATAAGCTTTGGAATTGCAATATAAATAGATAGACAAAAGTAACAAGGCAAGACATGTCAAGAATATTTAGGATTAACAAAATAAATCAAGAGAAAAAATAGTAATTTAGTAAAGTAAATTTGAGGTTAAAAGCAAGAGAAATTCAGTTCTAACTATTGTGTACAAGTTCATGTTGCAGCAATTGATCTCGTAAAACCAAAAATTTATTTATTTTCATCACTACGAGAGAGAGAGAAAAGATGTTTAATAATGGTCATTGACTAAGTTTAATAACGGTTCTTGAACTATTCTTAAGAGGGTGATAGAAAAACTATAAATAACTATTACAAATCACAGCAAATCTGACTTTTTTTAAATGATCTTTAATAATGGTTATGGACAAAAGAATAGTTTCTAAAAGATTATTTAACAATGATCATGGATTACAAACCGTTGTTAAATAGTCCTTTAACAACGGTTCTTTGTCCAAAACCGTTGCTAAAGGTCATTTAAAAAAATAACTTTAACTTTCTTTAACTTTAACTAAATAAAGACAGATTAATATAACAATGGTAACATAATTCATTCAATAATTAAGAACAAACTAAGTATGGACATCATGACATATTATTTATTCATTAATTAATATAAAAAGAGATCTAATTATTCATTCAATAAAAAATATATTTACTCAATAAAAAATATATTTACTCAATAAGAAGCTTGGCTCAGAAATGGAAAGAAAGAGTCCCTTCGGGTCTTCTTTTCTTCCTATTTTCCTTGTTCGCTCGGTCGGTCGCTCGGTTGCTCCTTCGCTTCGCTCGTTATTCACGAGTTCCATAACACAAGTAGGGCTGCAAACGAGTCGAGTCGAGCCGAGCTGGACTTAACTTAAGCTCGGCTCATGAAAATTTGAGTCGAGTCGAGCCGAGCTCGTGAAACGGTTTGAGCTGAAAAACCTAGCTCAAACTCGGCTCGTTACTATTCGAGCTAGCTCGCGAGCTGGCTCACGAGCCAATGCATGTGCGTTGACTCAATTTGATATTTAAATTTAATACATCTACAAACTATAAAGTTGGTATATCTAAAAGATTGGTATGAGAATTGGTACAAAATTGGTATATCAACAAACTATTTTTTCAATGACATCTTCCCTGCATTAATTTGAATGGATGGACCAACAAAAAACTATCGAGTCAGATATACGAATCTAATTACGAGTGAGTAAGAGACGTCTTTAAGCCGCTGACATGGTGAGATGGTGAGAGATGATGAGAGATGAGTTATCGGATTAGAATTCGGCAAAAAAATAATATAAAATTATTTTTTATTCGAGCTGAGTCGAGCCACGAGCCGAGCCGGCCCCAACTCAAACTCGACTCATTTAACTACCGAGCCAGATTAGCTCGAACAAGATTAGCTCTGCCTGATCCGAACCGAGCTTTTTTGTGCAGCCCTAAACACAAGGGGTTGTGCGCGAGCCGAGTGACGTAAGTGCGCAATAGTACTTTGCGCCACAATCATCTCTTTTTTATAGGTTCTACGGACCGATGCCTGTCGCTTCATCTGGTAGAAAAGAATCATAGATATGCCTGTAATTAGAGGAAGAACCACCATAAAAATTTTCCTCGTGTATCATCTGTAGCAAAACTATATATGAACAGACCTAAGTTGTAGCCCAAAGCTCAAGTCCAGGTCACAACAGGATGCTTAGAGGTCTATTAAAAAAATATGACAAATCAAAAAGCAAATTACTTTTTTTTTTTCACTAGCAAGCACATCATGTCACACCCCAGCAAGTTTATAGTATATTTTACTAATAATACAAAATTTTATAAAATTTTGAAGAAATAATTAAAAAAAAAATCTTAAGTCTTCAAACGTGTTTTTGAGAATCAAGATGATTTTTTTGCACCAAAAATCACTATAAGACATAATATTTTAGTGGTCGCATCGAACACATCAATCGGAGTTCTCTATCAATAGTTATGACCGTTTTAAGTTGTGATGGTCGAATTTCGGTTTTGATTTCATCTTTCTCTTTCTCTATTTTTTTTATATATGTGAATTTTAGTTTTTTAATTTTAATTTTTTAGATCGTTGGATTGCGATTAATGAACGGTGAGATAAAAAAAACTAACAATTTGTGGGAGCAACACGTTGAAACGTCATTGGTGAATTTTTTTTCCGTCAGAGCCAAAAAATTATATGCGCATTTAGCAATGATTCATTGAAGAAACCGTTGTTAAATGATATATTTAAGGAACTATTGTTAAATGTGTATATAGGTTTTGAGTGTTTTTTGGATTTTATTTTAACAACGTTCTTTTATTAAAAATCAATTCTCAATATTTCAGTAATGCTACTGACCCTTTTAACAATGAAACTAGTATATAATCGTTGTTAAATGAGTATTATCTAAGATCATTTTTGTTATGCGCATGATGCCATACTAGTTGTGAAATTGTTATGACAATTGTTCTTAATCAGTGAAGAACAAATAATTTGAATGAAATGTTGCAACGATTCGTTTATTATAACGATGGACTCAAATAGCAGCACTAAACTATTAATCTTGCTAATAATTAGTATATTCTAGAAATGACAACAAAAAAGTTAAGAACATAGTTAACGCTAGCAATAGAAGTACTAAGTTACTAGCTAATAAATGTTTACTCGCTCTAACTAGACTGATCTTTGTTTGTGCGCATGTCATATAGATGCTATAATTCTTTTAAGATGTAACAAGGTTTCACCTTGATGAGCCATGGTAAGTAAAGTTACCCTCAGCACTAATTAAGATATATATAACAGCTTACACGAGAAAACAAAAATATAAAAGATATAAAAATTAAGATCTGTTCATATATGCATAAGCGAGTGATTGAAGATCCTCTGAATCATTGTACCCAGTGCCCCAAGCACTTGTTTCCATATTAATAGAAGCTGAGGAATCCTCCTCAACTACACCCGAATTGTTTGAATCGGCACTGGCTTGGTCGTAGGCAATCTTGAAGTTTATACAATCATTTGTGTTGGGAAATAGACGTGGAAATGATAAAGGTGCAATGCTCTCATCACAATGGTTGTATAATATTTTGGGTTCTTGAGTGCCAGGATCCTGGCAGGTGCTGTAGTAGTTAGCTTGTCTTTGTGCTGCTCTGGCTTTGAGGGATGCTAACTGTGCTTGAAGGCTGATAACCTACACATCATTAATTAAATATAGAAAATTAGATGAAATAGAGAAAATTATAAATATCTTCCCTTACAAAGATTATATAGCATTTTCTGTTAGGTTTTTGTTTAGTAGTTAATACACATGAATTTAGAATGTTTGGTAGAAATGTTACTTTTTTTCAATCTCAGACAAGAGCAGAAGTGTTCTGATGCCGTAATCAGGGTGCACTAGGAAATTTACCGTCTATTGTTATGATCCTGAGTAGTTTGTTGGTCAATGATTAAAAATCCTTTTTATATTTAATTATACTTAAGAAAGGAAGGGATAATATGAGGAACGTATATATATTATTGTACCCTCCTAGTCTATTATTGTAATCTCCCTGTGTTGCTTGAGTCCTTATAAATTATATTTTGCTCATGCTCTTGCTACCTAATCACAATTATTGCTCATATCTATAATGTATATAGTTGTTCAAACTTTAGATAAACTCAGTCATCAAAGAAACTGCCATTAACGTGCTTGCCAAAAAGTATGTAGAAAGTCTATTTGAAAAGAAAATGCAATTTATTATAGCTAAGCTAATATAGTAAAAAATATGTAATTACTCAAAGACATGCTTATCGAAATTACCAAAGAAACAAAATTACTTGTTGTTGAAGCACGAAAATATGGGCCACACAGCCATATACAGGATCTTGTATCCTGGCCTGAGCTTCATATCCAATGGTGGCTGCAGCATCTGCTCGATCGGAGGCAGGAATTTGCATTAATAATTTTGATGCATTACTTGCACCAAAAACCCTATGGATAGCTGCAAAGTGTGTGGCACCTTGTTCATGGCAGAAGTAAGGAGCAAACACGCAACCTTGCACGCATTTCCTCCTAAGAAACTTGCATGCGCCACATGGTGCTCCGAAGCCAGTCATTTTGAAGTGCACGAAAACTAATTAAGCAAGAGATTGGAAGAAAGTAAGATTTTGAGTGTGCTAGCTAGTGTAAGTAGTATGCTGGCACTAAGAGAACTTGCTTTGCTTATAAACGCTGGAGAGATCATTGGCTTACCTTATAAACATCAGAGGGCTAATACTTTATTGAATTAACAAATTTGAGTATGTCTCCTTGTTGGCTTGCATTTTGATTGATTAAACTCTATATGGGACCTATTCATCCTTCACCTCATCTTGTATTTTAATGCAACCATTTGTTTGCTTTTTGCACTCAAAAGACATAATATTTTATGATAGTTTGCCTAACAACTCAGAGAGTATGCGGTGAAGAGGACATGACATGGTCAAGTGCTGTTTGCCTTAAATTTAACGCTGACAGGAGTGAGTCGATTTAAATTTTTATTTTTAGTTTTCATTTGGATTTGTAAGAACAATGGCATTTTTATAATTTAAAAATAAAATAAAACATGATTGAAAAAGAGCTGTTGTCAAGGTTGTTAATTAAAATAAAATTGTTGTTACATGAATTTAATATGTTAGTTCTAACTGATATAATAATAAGTACCTTGTATTTGCAGTTGCACTATACATATGAAGTTTCTCTCTCTTCTTTCCTAAAGATGTTTCCATATAATTAATATTTTATCAATAATGTAATCCCTAGTTCAACTGGAGTATAAAATAAATGTAATGCGGACTATTTATTTCTGTAGTTTAATCTTATAAAGGATCAGTAAGATTACTTTTGTAATTAATACTTACCTAACCTCATAATGTAGGTCGCCTAGCTAGCATGTAATTATGTAGTTATCATATGATTATTGAGATGATAAAAGCCCAATCTCCATGCAAAATGGATGTACTTTTGGTTATGGGAGTTCAGCTATATCTTAATTTATTTTGCTTTACTTTCTAAAACAGAGCTAGTGAAGTGGGGAGTGGCATCAAATAATTCAATTTAGCATGGCTACCTGAATCTGTATATGAGTCTAGCTATATACCACGTTACACTAAATGTCTGTATGTATATGTAGTATTGCAAAGATGATTCACCTATGTTCCTATAGTTTAATTTAGTACGCTTAGTGGCGGATTCGCAAATCATGACCCTTTATTGGAACTTGGAACATAACGCGCAAATGCCATGCATACTTCCGCATGGCATCATCTACATGAAATTCACTATTTTCATTAAGTGAAATATTTCCTCTCCAATTCATTTGTTTGTAATTATGGAGCAAGGACCTGAGAAAAATGTTTTGTCATAAGTTACTCATCATATATTTACAATGAAAATTTGTTCGTCGACGATGCCGCATGTAGCACAAATTGCTCGGTGATATGGTGTTTTTAAAATGAGAATTTGTTCATCACCGACTATAATGCGTAGATGGATTCATAACTACATCGACTAGGTCTGTATCAGATGGCGATTATGGATGATTATCAGTTAGATAAATCACTCTTGACAGCGCTTGTTGAGAGGTGGCGACCAGAGACATCAATATTTCATCTACCAGTCGGCGAGCTGACGGTGACGCTAGAGGACGTGTGTTGTCTATGGGGATTGCCTATCAGAGCTATTTTAAATTTTTAATATGTTATTATATATTTTTTTGGAAGTCTACTAATATGATTTTGCAAATTCAAATAATACAGGAAAACCAATAAAAGGGGTGACTGACGATGATTGGATCGGGACAATGAAGATGCTCCTTGGGTAGGATGCTGATCCATACAGTTATGACGACATCACCGATAACTCGTGGCCGTTTAAGATCAAGAATAGAGGGGAAGAGAACGAGTACACTCATTTCTCGACATTCGGTATTCGACTCTCGTGTTTGCGTAAGTATTTTCAAGAGTTGTCTCCCAACTCCGATGATGACACCGTCCAACTGTATAATTTTTTTCAGGGAGATTTCATGTCGTACTCTCAGCTCACGAGTCAGATGAGCCACGATCCGGGTGTTGGGACCCCCGGTACCCAATATGATGCTCTGCGCGTGTCATCGTATGACATTCCTGGTCCGTCCACCCGAGTGCCCGAGACGCAGGCACCGCTGGACGCAAGACACGAGCGTCCTCGCCGTGAAATTCGGCCGAGAGATACGTATAGTCCGTCTCTCATTCGGAGGATATTTCGTAGGCGTTGATATATTTTTTTTAGACTGTTGTTTGTATCGATTTTTTTAGACTGTTCTTATATATATTTTTACATCGATTGTTTTTATATATTTTAGATTGTTATTTATATCGACTTTATATCATTTTTTTACATTACC
>CAXKVV010001038.1:0-28000 GCA_964058805.1 Schoenoplectus triqueter | reverse complement strand
GGCTTAACCTAAATAATAATTTTATAGGTTAATGCAATCAATACCAAATAACCAACAACCAATATAAATCAATTCATAAGTGAGATAGTATGACCCAAAGCATGATAATTTTTTTTGTAAGAATTCTCTTCACAACAGTCATCATCATGTCTTTCATGTAATTCTATTGTTCTTACTAAATTACTATCCTAACAATAAATAATAATTATACAAAGCCCTAAAAATGATACATACATATGTGACATAGAAGTCATCAAAATAAAAATAATTAAGGGGCATCTTAGGTCGCTTACACACATCAATCATTCATGTATTATAATTTTTACACAAGAAATCAGAGTCATACTATCTCATAATCCATTTGGAAAAAAGAGTTAGGCATGCAATACAAGACGGGCTTCCTAATTACAACGGTCCCGCTTGCCGGTAAGCGGGCGGGGGTTCCAGTTTACATAATCGCTCGTTTTTATAACCAACAACAACTGATCTAGACATGATTAAAAAATAATCGCAGCGGAATACAGATTAGAAATTTACACTTTTTTAACAGAATCAAAAAAATCGGCAGTTAATCATATACAATTCAGAAACTACTTTGTTGACCAATCAGTTTACGAAATACTTTGATTTTCTGAATTCTAATAAACTTGATTTTCAAAACCAATTTGCCAATCTTGATTTTAATTTCAACAAATAGATCTACAAATTTTTGAAGTATTCATAAAGTATTTGATTAAAAAAACAAATCCAATTAAAAAAATATGAATTTTTGAGAAATTTTTTGAATTAGTCATCAGATATTAACAGTTAAACTAGAGTAGACTCTAATACCAATTGTTAGAAATTCTATATGCTGTGATCCTCTAGTGAACCCATAATCATAAATTAGATTATCTTGATCCATACTGTCGATCTTTCAGAGAGACACAACCCCGTTGATCACCAGACTGCTTTAAGCCTTCCAACAATCTTTCTCTAATCTGATGGAGTGATTTAGACAACCGACATAGACAGTTTCTTCTCTTCTGAAACTCTATTTTAGAGAGAGATAGATTTCTGTTGAAAAATGAAATGGTGCCAAAACATAGAGAATGAGAAATTAATTTAAAATTCAACAGTCTCCCTGTATACCTAATGGACGACAATAACTGAACCACCAGTTATTTCTTAGCGGGTCCATATCTCTCTTAATGAGTTCGCTGCTTAATCAGAAAATTATCTATAGTTGTGTTATCTAGGGATCAATAGCATAATTGTATTATTATCAAACTTTATATAATTTAGACCATCACTAAATCATGAAGTTATTAATACACGTTCTACACATTAAAGGGTCCACCTCTCATGATAAATATTAAACCTGATTAATAATACATAATTTGATCACTTCATAACGGATATAATTTGACAGTCCAATATATATTTATTATATATAAGCTCATACATGTTGTAATTAATAATTAATTCCAACAAGTAATAGTGATAATGATATTAAATCTTAGATTGTGAATGAAGCAACAAAATTTAGATATCGCAATTGGAATGAATTTAACTGTGGAGGTAAATTTCTCAATGATCGTTTTAACTTGCCTCATGCAGTCATATCCTTTCAGCATCAGGAGCGAGAGGAAAGGAACCGTGGGGTCCGATGCATGCGCAATTGCGACGCAGTTAAAGGCAATGGACATCAGGAGGAAGGGGAGGAGAAGAGATCGACATGGCTCAGATTTCAGTTGAAGGCCATGAGCGGGAGCGGGACGAGGGGGGTCCCGAACAAGACCGATGATAATGCTTCAAGTGACCAGTTGGGAGCGAGAGATCCGGCACATCAGAGAAAGAGACAGGCCATCGAGCAGAGCGGAGAGGCGGTTAGGGTCGATGTGTTGGGAAGAGTGGAGTTTCCATCCCCAAAGCCTTGGTTGAAAAGAAAGGCGGAAGAGATAGTGAGGTAGAGGAGAGATCCGTGGTGAGCCGGCGAAGCGAGAGAGGGGTGCATGCTGAGAGAATGAGGAAACTAGAGAAGAGAAGGATATATACATCGGTAAATTTTATCCATTAACTCTTCGGATATTTTAATCATAAAGTTTGATACCATAAATTGTTTTTATTGTATTTTATTTTATTTTTTTATTACCGAGTTACAAAGAAGATTATATAGCTTATATTTTCTTAATGAAAAATGCAGAGGTATATTGATATTTTGGTTGAAGGTCCTACCAACTACTTGTTTAGCAGGTAAAATAAGATTTATATTATTTGACGGTGAATACTGACTACATAATAATTGAGTTCTATCATTTTTGACTATTTTGTTTATGTTCAAATATACATATAAGTACTATGTAATATTTTACTTATATACTCCACTGAAATAATAAAATATAAATGGCCCATTTTTTGCATCTTCAAGAGTAGTATGAAAATGTCAAGGAGCAGATATGAAATTTTGTCTCTATCGTTACTACCTGATGGTTTGGTTCACAGAGGATCATACCTAAAAAAAATGCAAAATATAATAATTCGGTATGAACTTCTTGTTTAGTCAATTTGTGGAGCCTCTCACCTTGGTTTTACAGTTGCATTTTTCGTCCTTTTAAAAAAAAATGCAGTTATTTTGCACGTGCATATTTTATAAGTTAGACAGTCTAGACTACATATAGTGAAATAATGAAATAATGCAATAATGCAATCAATAGGAAAACATGGATTTGTTTCAAGTATCTTTTAATGGCATTTGAATATCTACATCATATTTACTACAAATCGGAAAAGAATTGCATATTATTGTGTGTTGTAATTGTTGCATGTGCATGTTCAAGTACAAAAGTTTTGGTTCTCCTTTGCTAATTTTATTATTTATTTTGTGATGCGATGTTGATGATAACGATGATCTGTTTGTATTTTTTGTTGTTTAATAATTGGGTAGTTTTTTTTAATTTCTATACAATTTTTAGTTATAGATTTTTTTGTTCAGTTATCGTTGAATTACGCCTTTCTTTCTTTTAAATGACTGTTCCAGATTCCCAGCATCCATTAATTACATCACATCATTAACACGCTCGAATCTTTAACACTATTTATAAAATGATTATAACAAAAAATATATTTCTTTTAATCTCATCATCTAAAAATAAATAAACTATAATTAACAAAATATAATAGAATCTCGCATAAGAGGTAATGAGTTTGTTTTACTTCTTTGTAAATGATATAATTTGAATTTAGGGAATTCTTAATTGATGCATTTATTTTATTTGAATGATAAGATCAAGATTTTATGGATCATGATAGTTAATTTAATTATGTATAAATAAAATGGATCATTTAGTTATACTAAAATTAATGATATATACTTAAAAATAAGATCCCGCATATCAGACAGATTTCCTACTAGTTTTAAAAGTGCATACTGAATAGTGAATGGTATATAATTTAAGAGATAAACTAATTGTATTTCAGATCTGTATCCCAACTGAAAAAGTTATTGATCACATTGATTACGTTCTCGAACATCAACAGATCGTCCGTCTACGGACGATCATCGAAACCATAAAATCGAAAGTCCTAAGTTTTAATACTGAAGAAACAAAGTCTTAATACTAAATATATCAAGTCATATTTTAAACTTAAAATTTATATTTAGACGACAATCAAGATATGAGCATGTATTTATATATGAAACTCAATGTCTTAAAATTGAATATCTCAAGTATTAACAAGAGAAATATGACATCTTAATATCTAATATTACAAATTATATTTTAACTTAAAATTTATATTTGAGCGGTAATCAGGATATTTATAAGTATTTATATTTGAATCTCATTATCTTAAAACTAAACAAAACAAGTCTTAACACGAGAAATACGTCTTAATATTTAATATTACAAGTCATATTTTGAATTTCAAATTTATATTTGAGCATCCATCAGGATATGGACAAAGTCTATATACCTAAACTTTAATGTGCTAAAATCGAATATTCAAAATCTTAACACACAAAAATGACGCCTTAATATCAAATATTATAAATTATAATTTTGAACTTAAAATTTATATTTGGGCAGTCATCAGGATATGATCAAGTCTATATCCCTAAATTATAATGTCTTAAAATATAAGTCAACAATAATTATTTACTCTCTTATTTAAATATCGAAAAGAGTTGTTCAATTGAATTTCTATCTTGGATAAGTCGACAACAATAAGGATTTAATATTCGTTTTTACATAAAGGCAGAAATAACCACCTGACGAAATCAAACTTCTCACTGAACAATAGCGGCTCTTCTGAAACTCTCAAGAACGTTCTACAGACGATATTTGAAGTCATAATATCTAATATTTAAAGTCTTAAGAACTGTCATATTATATCTTAATACATAATGTTTAAGTTATTTTTATCTTTAAAAGATATAAAAATCTCGAATATTTGCTAAATATTATTTAAACCAAATTCTTATATCTAATATAACAACTAAGAAATGAAGTCTTAATAAAAATTATCGAAAATAATATTTTCATGTAATTTATATTCGATATAAAATTTCATAAATAAAGTCTTAAATTTTAATATTAGAAGTCTTAAGATCATTCATCTTATATCTCAATATATATTAACATAAGTCTTACTTTAACTTTGAATAATATATAATTCAAAAAATATTTACCGGACACTTCTAGAATTAAATTTCTATACCTAATTGTTCTCGTCTTAAGAATTAACAATCAAATACTTAATACTGATTCATAAGTCATATTTAACTTTAAAGAATAAAAAAAAATCATAATATTTTCTAAATACATATATTCTTATTATTCTTAACTAAAATCTTACAATTGATAAATTTATATTTAGTATTTTTCTTAATATCTTAAGACCTTATAATTTATATTTATAAAAAAAATAATCTCAATAAAAAAATATCTTTATATCTCATATCATTAAGTCATGATATTATAAATAATATGAATAGGTATGTAACATAAAATAATATTTTTAAAATAATTATGATAAAAATAGGTTTAATATTTAATACAAATATATTATAATATCTATTATAACATATTTTAATGTATCATTCAAAATACAATTTGTAGTTTAGTCTTAATTTTCACTACTATAAATAAATCTAAATATATATATATATATATATATATATATATATACTACATACATGCTTAAATATGTACTATAAATAACCTTGCATATTTACTAATCAACATTTATACTAATATATCACTCAAAACATAATTTATAGTTTAATCATAATTTCCATTAGTCCTAACAATATAATCTTTGTTAGTTTTGTGCTAAATTTTATTTAATCTCAATTCTCAATATTACGATCCAAGTCATTATATTTTGTATAATAAAATTTCATACTTAGTACAATTAAGTCTTCATATCTATTATACTAAATCCGACGCATATTTATTTAGTGTAACAAAATACCCTTCTTGTGTTATCTCCTATCTCTCAACCAATTATTTCGAATGAATACTCAAATTTTATCTTCTTACTCCTAGAAATTGGTCTAGCTTCACTTCTTGATAAACCGAGCTTCCAAATGTTAGTTTCAACACATTCTATTTGTGCATGAGAAGTGAAATGATGATCTGAACACATAGAACATTAGAACACTTGGTTAAAACTTCACATATCATTTCCTTAACTTAGAGAAAATATTTAATCAATCGATTGAGACTCACTCACACTAGATCGCTCTAATAGAATTTCTAACCGATATAATATCTTCCTTAATTTCTTTCAAATCATTGATCCATTTCATATATAATTTAGCTCATTGTGTTCTCCTCATCACTAGCTTTTCAATGATATATAGCATGAATAGTAACTCTCAAATATGAGGAATATACCATTGGAGCTATGGTTCAAACGGGTCAAATACATGACCCGTATTTTTTTATTGTTCTTTCAAATCTAAATTGAATAACAGTTAGAAATTAATTAGATTAGTTAAGATAGTTGGGCATAAAATGGGACATAGAAGTTGAGGTATAAGAAAATTTTCTCATAATTAAAATATGTTTGTCATTAAAATAACCACCTAGGACTGTACCTATAGAAAAATACATAATCATAAAATAACTAATTAGCTAGACCAAAAGAAAGTCATAAAACATTTTTAGTAATTGAACATACACTACAACAGAACTGGGCTTTACTAATGGTTTTGCAACCATTAATAATGGGGGTTAGGAAAAGTATAAACAACCGTTAGGAAAAGAGGAGCGCTGGATGGACATTTACTAATGGTTTTTAGCGAAGAACCATTAGCAAAGGGTGCTGCGAATTTTTTTTTGAAGTTTTACTATCATTAGCAAAGGGTATGGTTATTTTTTTTAGAAATTTTGCTAACGATTTTTGCTAAAAAACCGTTAGCAAAGGGTGTTGCGAATTTTTTTGAATTTGTTTTTGTTAAAAAAACCGTTAGCAAAGGGTGTTGTGATTTTTTTTGCATTTTTGTTAACGATTTTGCTAATAAACCGTTAACAAAGGTTTTTATTTTTATAAATTTAACTTTCTATACAGATGATAAATAAACTAAGAACAGAAAATTATATAAGAACAAATTATTCATTCAAAAAATAATATAAAATAAATATGAGTATTTATATAATAAATTTTTTTTTACCGAACAATACATCTTTCTTACTCAATAATATAAAAACCTATACAATTTTTAGGAAAAAATACAAAGAAAAAATAGAAAAAAAAGAACTTAAAAACTTCAGATAAACTTTAAATGCACTTTTTAACCCAGTAGATTTCGTCGTAACCTTTCCATAGCCGTATAACACGCCTCAATCGGAGTTTTCTATCAAAAGTTATGGCCGTTTGAAGTTGAGATGGTCGGATTTTGATTTCTTATTTTTTTTGTCTCTCTTCTTTGTTTCTTATTTCTTTCTTCTTTCTCTTCTCTATCTCTCTCTCATCTCTCTTTTTATATATGAAAATAGATGAAAAATGGTTGGTAATTTATGTGATTTCTATTTTTGAATTTTGATTTTTGGATTATTGGATTGGGATGAAGGAACGGTGAGATGAGCAATCCGTAGGAGCAAATTTTATTGGTGAGATGGGATATATTAGATTTTTTTTGCACATGAACATTTGATAATGGTTTTTTTATAAATAATCATTAGCAAGACCCAGCGTAAAAATCTTTTCTAACGGTTTTTTATAAATAACTGTTAGCAAAACCCAGCGCAAAAATCTTTCCTGACAGTTTTTTATAAAAAACCATTAGCAAAACCCAACGCACAAAGTTTTCCTAACTGTTTTTTATAAGAAACTGTTAGCAAAAGTTGTCCAATAATTTTGTAACACTTTCTGACATATTTTCTTCTTCCAAACTGTTAGGAAATAGTTGAATTTATTTTCCAAAATGCCACCGCCTAATGTTACTAACGGTTTTTTACTAAAAACCGTTAGTAAATTGGTGTTAGTAAAGCCTTGTTTAGTTGTAGTTAGGGGTGTCTATGGGTCGGGTCGGGTCATATTATTTTATTATCATTTTTGACCCGATCCGAACCCGACCCGATTAAATTCGGGTCAAAAAATCTTAACCCATACCCGACCCGACCCGTGTAAAATAATTAATTAATTATTAATTGTTTTTATATAATTTTAAGCAATTAAATATTGATTAATTTATAATTAATCTTAATTAGTATATACTTAGTGTAGATTTAAGCTTTAATTAGTACTAAATCATAATATTACTTCAAAAATAATAATTAATCGGGTCGGGTCGGGTTGATCCGAACCCGACCCGATCCGATTCGGATCAAAAAAATTAAACCCATATCCGACCCATTTATCTTCGGGTTATGTCGGGTCGGGTCGGGTTCGGATCGGATCGGATCGATAATTGACACCCCTAGTTGTAGTGCTATGATTATTTGCTTAGTGTTAATCTTTCATTCTATAGGTTCATGAAATTACAAAATTTGTAGCATTTTTATTTTAAAATTAAAAATTGAAGTTTCAAAGTACATGATCACAACATGATTAAATTAAATTAAACCAAAAAATTACTTTCGAAATATATATTTACAATCTGATTAAATAGAATTCCACCAAAGCAACGGGACATGTAGCATTTCTATTTAATAACTTTTACTTCAAAATATATGATCACAACATGATAAATTAAATTGAAGCAAAATTTTGTTTTTAGAATATATAATTGCAATATAATTAAATAAAATTCAGCCGAAGAAATGTGATGCTTGGTTATAGTAATTCTTAGAGTGATTCTTCTATGGATCAAAATTTTAACTGTTATTAAATTTTGAGTAAATCACAACCTACTTAGACCTCTACATCTCCAATATAATTTTTTAAAATTTTAATCCATAAATAGAATTAGCCTTATTATTATATTATATCTAGTTTAGATATTTCAATGAGTATGCATTTTAAATATTATACCAACAATTCTCCCTATATATATCCATCAGGCTATGCTCCAAAAGGCTGTGCTCCAGATAAGAGCGAAAGGAAAAGTTACTAAATTTACTTTAAAGTGAATGAACAAGAACGGACGGTTTAAAAATTTTCCTCAATCCAATTTTTGATCTAATTTATTCACAAAGATATAAAAAAAGTAAATAATCTCCATTCCTTGGCTTTCTTCCCTTTCCGTTACAGAAAACTCGGAGCAAAGCCAGCGAAGCAAAGCGACGATGCGAGTCTAATCTTAGTTTATATATGACCCGACGGGCGGAGGGTTCAAACCTTGGTTTCTCTTCCGACTTGACATTCCTAAGCCGTTCCCAAATCGCAAAAACCCTTAAGCCGAAAGGCGGGGCGTAGATCGAATCGAAGCACAAGCGCTGGCATCATCGACTGATCTCCATATCGGCGCTGGTATCTCTTCCCCTTTTCTCTCTCCTCAATCGCTCTCCGCCCCCAGCTCTCTTTTAACTTTTGTAATTGCCTTCTTTAATTTTTATAATTTCTGGTCATAGAGTTGGCTTTCCTCAATTCCCACGAAAAAACGGTGATGGGTTATCGATTGGAACTCTGATTTAGAGAATTAGAGTGGTTGGTTATGTTGTCCATTTGTATTTGTCACGCCAAATCAAATGAGGAGTTTCTGTTCAGTAAATCAATGCTCTCTTCATTTTTTACATTTCCTTTTCTTTTATTTTTGTTGTCCTGGGTTATTAAATGGCAGAAACCCAAGGTATGTAACGTCTTATGATTTCTTTCTCTTGCGTAGATATTCAGGTTATATCCGTTCTGTTAAAAGAAAAAAGAAATAATGGTGAAGTGCTATCATGATTGGAACTCTGATATAGAGAGGTGGGAGTCCGATGGGCGGATCTTCAAGGAACTAAAGCCTATCAAACGCAAAGTCCCTCTCATGGACCTGTTTGCCTTTGACTTTGTGCATTTCGATGGACGTGACTGGGCAGAGATTCGCGGTACAATAACCATACATGATGACCGTAGAGTTCACACAGTCTTCTCAAGTGATGTATTCCAGAAAATCAGTCTAGGGGTCGGTCATTTCTTATTGCATATTTATGTATTTATATATTTATAGATAATTGATTATTTCTGGTCTTGGTTCTCTGACTGTGAATGACAAACTTACTGATGACAGAGGTTTGATGCACTGAGAGGAGAGTGGCCCATCGACGGTGAATATGATGTTGATATTCATATGGGTCTGGAGGACAAGACCCTTGGAGAGTTAGTTTTTATGGAGCCGTACCAGTACGAAAACATAAAAGCTTGGGGGGATGATGTAAAACAACGTCGGGTCCATTACAATGAAATATTAGTGTGGGATACTGGCTACAGTGCGATTAGGACTTACGACAAGATCCACATGTTCAAGATGATTGGCCCAGAATGTGCTGTCAAGGTAATTTTTGCTGTTTACCAGGATGCTGTTGCAGCCAATGTGCGTCTCACTTTAGTGGAGTCCAAACAGGATCTGTGTCCCAATGAGAGTGGGAAAGTTGTTGAAGCTGATGTTTGCGGGAAAGTGACTGCTCGCAACTCCATGCTTACTGATCCTGAGGCATTTAGCACCCTTTTCGCGAGGACTTGTGACTATGCCAATGTGAAGCTTGGAGCTTTGATTCCCCTGTCAAAGCCCAGTGTGGTTGTTCCTGCCAAATCATCTCTCTTGCTTGATTTCAACCTCGAGTTCCGGGTTCCAAGCAAGCACAGCTGCTATTATAATACTCTGAAAACTGAGTCATCTCTTCAGGTCCCTGCTTCACAACCTTTTGAAAGTTTTGTCGACATGATTTCTCCCGATGTTGATGGTGCTCTTGCAACGATCAAGGTTGAGGTGAAATGGCTGAAGTTTAATCCATAACTGATCTGTCGCTTGCATCTCACATGCTCTCTCTCTCTCTCTCTCTCTCTCTTCCTGTTGTCTCAGTTTGTTTCCACTACTTCAGCGTGCTGCTAGCTGGCTGGGTAGAACAGTCAAGAGTGGAAATTTGGTTTACTAGGTGGGTGTTGTTAGTCATAGTTGCATTTCACATCTACTGGGTAGGCCTTGTTAGACGGTTCCATTTTACAGCTGCTGCTGTGTTTTCTGATGTTTGCTTTGGGGAAAAAAGGACGGTTATGATATGTAATAGGACTATGCTGTCTCAAGCTGCATAATGTTTACTTGTACCTCTTGTGTTTATATCTTTTGTCGTGGGCGTGTGGCATATTATGTTAACTTATCGAAATTGAAAAGGCTCAGCCTTGCTTGGATAAAAACATAAATATATTATTCCCAACAATTTTCAGAAGCATAAAATATGACTGATATAATAGCGATGACTTGTTATTTAATTAGGGGGAGAATAGCTTGACGATAGTTATTTTGATAATTTTGACAATGACTTGATTACATGCTACTTAAAAAGTAGCTACTTTTAAGACAACAGGTTGAAAGATATTTCTACTAATTGGTATAACCATTTATATCAAATAATTTAGTTATTCATAGCTCATATTAAAATGTTGTTTACATGCAAATTATTTCTAATAATCAAATGCAACTGCACTATTATAGAAAGTCAGACACAACTTGCCACCTGCCGAAGCACTTGCTACCTCACTTCGATGCAATATATATTTATTATTTTGCACTATTTACATTTATCAATTTATTTATTTATATTAATTAGTTGAAATGTTTGCTATGTCATAGCAATGTTATTTATACGAATTATCTAAGCTATTAACATTTATTGAATTAATTATTTGTATTAACTATCAAGGTTATTCATGTTTAAATACTTTTTTTGTGGGGTTAGTCCAAAATATATTCCTATTTTGGGTTCACCGCACGAAGATAACAACACCAGTCTTTTGTTAGTTAACCCCTTAAATAAAATAAAGATTTATATTAATTGGTGGTACTATTTATACTTTAATTACAATCTAATTATGAACAACCTATGTTAACCAATGCTCGAAAAACAACTATTTATATTAAAAGTTGATATTGTTTGTACCAAATATACTAGTTGTTTATATCACATATTAAAACATATCATGAAGTATAATGCATTAGACATTAAAGATAAAATAATTAGTTGACCACCAAATAAAGATAAAATAATACAAAGACATTAAAGCATTAAATTTCAAAATAAGTATGATAAATCAAATTGATGAAAAAGTAATAATCAGTTCATCAAAATCGATATATATTCATCACATGTGTCAATTTTATGAAAAAAAAACACACACACACATTAGTGCTTGTTCATCGAAGTGCTGCAAGAAATATTTATTAAATTTGTAAAAGAAGCTTATAAAGACTAGAAAATCAATCCAATTCATGGTTTTCGTGATTTTAATCATTATATTTAAAAAAACAAAGGTATAAGAATAGAAGCACGAAATCCACCAAAAAAGAAAGTAACCAACATGAATAGTGTCATCGCGGGGTGATATAGGTAATAAATATCTGATACACACTTCCAGTCATACACGTACAACTGGAAGAATATAATTGGGTGTTGGATCTACTGAGACAGAGGAATTTTCCGGATTTTATCTACTTTAAAACTAGCAAAAGGTTTTGATAGTTTTGGTTTGTTGATATATGAACAAACAATAAACAGAGAATATAAAAAGATTAAAATTTGCAATTAAACGAATGGTAGTAAATCCATCTCATCCCCGGTAGTAAATCTGTGAATTTGCAGCCATATAAGTTCTCTTATTTCCAAAAACTTAAAATTAAAAGCCTACTAGAGAATTTTATCAAGAATAAATTTATTCTAACCTTCTTCTAGTAGCTTTGTTTCTTCTGCTTTATTAGTCAAGAAAAATGATGGTACATGATGTATATGTATTGACTGTAGGAAATTAAATGAAAACACCATCAAAAATAAAATTTCCATCTCAAATATTGATAATTTATTAAATGAATTTCATGACGCTCAATTGTTTTTCAAAATTGATTTTAGATCTGAATATCATCAAATAAGAATGCACAAATATCATATCCTTTGACTGTTTTTAGAACTCATGACGGGTTATTTGAATTTTCTATTATTCTCTTTTGTTTAACAAATACCCCAGCTACATTTTAATCTTTAATGAACTCATTTTTCAAGCCTTTTTCCTAGAAATTTTTTGTTGTTTTCTTTGATGACATCTTGATTTATAGTAAGAATTTTGCTACTCATTTAGAACAATTGACTTTGACATTATAATTATTCCTTGATAATAATCTTCATGCTAAGATGTCCAAATACATTTTTGCAACTACTAGTATTGATTATGTTGACCATATCATATCATTGAGGAAGTCTCTACTGATCCTTAAAAAATTCAAGCTATGATTCAATGGTCTATTCTAAAATTAAAAGAAATGTCAAGGTTCTAAGGAGTTCTTTTAGGTCTTATCGTCTAATTAATATATGAATTTTATTAAGCATTATGATAAGTCCCTTACTGATTTATTGAAGAAAGATTCTTTTCTTATGGTCTAATGATGTTCAACATGCTTTTGACAACCTCAAAATTGCTATGGCTAATGCTCATGTTTTTGACTCTTTTCAATTTTACACAACACTTTACCATTGAAATTGATGCTCGTCAGTATGGTATAGAGATTGTTTTGTTGCAACACAAGCCAATAGCTTATCTCAGTTAAAAATTGAGAACTAAAAACTAGGACCTCTCCATGTATGAAAAAGAATTCTTAACATTAATCATTGCAGTTTACTAAATTAAAGCCCTATTTAATTAGAAATGAGTTTATAATTAAGATTGACTAGATTAGTTTGAAGCATCTTCTTGAATAAAATGCCAATATAGCTTTGCAACATCTCGGTTTGAGCATGTTATTAGGCTTACATTATAGAATTAAATATAAAAAAGGTGAGGACAACAAAGTAGCTGATGTTTTATCTCGTTGTGATGGTTTTACTTGTGATATTTTTATCTCGTTATGATGGTTTTACAGGTGATATTTTATCTCTTACTCTTTTACTAATAGCTATTAAGGGGATAATTAGATATCATACCTCATCCAGAAGTTTCATGAGTTAGATGTTGGAAAATGATTGTTGCTAAAAATAAATTATATCAAAAAATTTCTAAATCTTAATCAATATATTTAGTTTAACAAGAAAGAAGATCAAGCGCCAAATTAAGGGGATAATTGGATGTCATACCTCATCCAAAGTGTTTTCAAACTAGTTTATTTAAGCGCCTAATTAATAAGAAAAAGTATAACCTTTGAGTTGATCTCTAAATTAACTTGGAAGAAAGATGACTTGATCTACAAATCTCCTTTAATGATGGTGGTAGCAAACCTTCCACTTGTGAAACCTCTAAGGTATCCATTAAACATTAAAGAGATGCTCATCAAACTTGACTAGAAGGTTCACTATTAGTAAAGTACTAATTCTAACTTAACTCTCTGGTAAAAATCTAAAAATTTTAAAGAGAAATTGTTCTTAACATATGAGAGGAAAGAAAGAGAGAAAAAGTTCTTTCAATTTTCATTCAAAATGGAAAAAGAGAGATAAAGTCTCATGTAAAATAAGAGAATGCTCATTTAAATATCATAAGACTTAGGACATTTAATTTCATCCATCCTAAGCAGTTATGATCCATCAAATGATTTAATTTTAGGCACTAAGATTATTAAAAAGGTCTTAATTTATTTTTCTCTTATTTCCATAAAGTTCAAAATTAAATTTATATCACATACAAATATATGGACTTTATTTTCCTCTTATGTGTTGAATTAATTTATAACCATGTTATATGTTATATATGTTATAAATTATTCTAGAGTTTTTTATACTATTTAATAATATAAAATTACTCATATATCAATATCATTTGTCTTATCAAAATCAATTATAATATTTATAATTAATTTATATTATGTCATACACATATCCGATATACAATATTAATATATTCTCTTTTAATTTTTATGTCGTGTCCCTTTCAGATCCCATCAACTTGACAATAAAATTAAATCATTTAATTTCATTGATTAATAGTATAATTAGATAAGATACATTGACTATCCAAATGATGTAGATGAATGTATCAATCAATTGGTGATATCTAAAACATAAAAATATGTTTTGTATCTACTCTTTGTTACATGATATCTAAATAATTATAAAGTAAAAACGTGTCATTCTTTATCAATTATTCTATTATATTTTTTTAAAGATTAATTATTAATCATATTGCAGGCATACCATCAAGGGGCCATTCATATCATCACCTATATCATATATAGAAATAGCAATAGTATCTTGATATGTAATTTTCCTCCGCATAGATTATATATTATAGTAACTATTTGTATAACTTTCGGTTACAGTAAATGTTAGACAATATCAATAGTACACATGTCTCATATACACCTGTTATTCCAATAATCAACGTTAAATGTATACAATCTTCTCAAATAAATACTAAACAGTTCAATACATTACAATATTCCTTTTTTTTTATGATCCAAAAATACATTCTCATTCCATAAAACAATAAAACAACGCTTCTTTGTTCCAAAGTCCGAGCAAAAGATAAAAATAAAAAATAACAGTGTAGTATCTGGGCTCGAACACTCATCTCCTGGCCCGAGCAACCTTATTCCTGCCAAATCCTAAAATTGGAAGAAGCAGGGGAGGAGCCAGAAACGATCGATAGGGGGTACCCGGTTCAAATAAATAAAATATTCAGGTTAAAAGAAATTTTATTTTTTACCATACGATCTTTATTTTTCAATGAACCGAGAGGGTGCCCGGGCGTCGGCTGACGCCTGCCTTGGATCCGCCCCTGGGAAGAAGGATATGAAAAGCCAAGGCACGAAGGTGGCGAGAGAGACGGTGGCACAGATCTCGGCTGGAGAGAAGCTTAACTAGGGACCTCTTGCATCGAGCTTGGATCAGCACGTAGATGGAAGCGAAGCAAAGAGTCGTGAAGATCCTGGTTAAGTACTGGATTATTTCTGAACTTGAGGTCTAACAGCTATCTAATGAGATAGCCGAGTTTGAGGGGGATCGATTGCGCCCATGCAATAGGTAGAGACTTACAGCGGTATCAAAATCATCTTCAAATTTTAATTTATCATGCTCATTAAATTATTTATATAAAAATCTTATGAGATACAAAAATTTAAAATATTTTGAGGTTTTTAAATCACCGTTTTTAATTTTTAAAAATAATATTCAAACATTAAATATTTTATTATTATTTTTAGAGCTGAATTTTAAAAATTAAAAAACATGACATCAAAAGCTTAAAACACTTCAAATTTTTACATTCTATAATATTTTCATATAAAGAATTTAATGTGCATAATAAATTAAAATTTGGAGATGATTTAATTTTCTTTTTTAAGATAAGCTCATGAAAGATCTCCGTGAGTTTAAGCTCACGATATCATTACTATATATAGAGAGAGAGAGTTTGGCTATGGTGCTACGCGTAGCACGGATAACCCGTGTGTTACAAACCATTTTTTCATCTTTAAAGTTTAAATAGTTAATCCGACCGGTCAAAATATTTTTCATATGAAAATCTAGTTGGGGACCAAATTATATATTTTTTAGAATAATTTTACTATTTTTTAAGATAACTATAAAATCACTTAATTTAATTATTATGAGTCATTCAAAATGAGTCATTTTCTAGATATCTGAAAAAATTCTAAAAAACATAAAATTTGGTCCCCAACTAGATTTTCATATGAAAAATATTTTGACCGGTCAGATCAACTATTTGAACTTTGAAGACGGAGAAATGGTCCGTAGCACATGGGACATTCGTGTTACGTGTGGCACTGTACAGTGCTTTGCCTTTTATTCTTAATTTCAAGTCAAAAAATATCGATCCGAACCGTTCAATCTAATTTTCATATCAAAATCTATTAGAAAAACAAATTATATATTTTTTAGATTTTTTTACTACTTTTTTCGGGTAAGGAGAAAATGACTTCATCTGAAAATTTTGATTCATCCAAAAATGATGGTTTTTCTCCTATCCAAAAAATAGCAAATGAATTCTAAAAAATATAAAATTTGTAGAGTAAAGATACTGTGAACTTAAACTCACGGAGGCCTACCGTGATCTTAACTCATAAAGTACATCAAATCATCTCCAAATTTTAATTTATCATCTTCATTAAATTCTTTATATGAAAATATTATGGGATGCAAAAATTTAGAGTGTTTTGAGATTTTTAAATCACCGTTTTTAATTTTTTTTAAAATGATGTTCATGTATTGAATATATTATTATTTTTTTAGAGCTCATTTTCAAAAATTAAAAATCATGACTTAAAAAGCTCAAAACACTCTAAATTTTTGCATCCCACAAGATTTTCATATAAAGAATTTAATGAGCATGATAAATTAAAATTTGGAGATTATTTGATATACTTTTTGAGTTATGCTCACGGAAAGCCTTTGTGAGCTTATATTCACGGTATCTTTACTCATATATATATATGGGATGCAAAAATTTGGAGAGTTTTGAGCTTTTTAAGTTATGGTTTTTAATTTTTAAAAATGAGCTCTAATAATAATAATAATAATAATAATAATAATAATGATAATAATAATAATATATTCAATCTTTTAACATCATTTTTAAAAATAAAAAATGATGGCTTAAAAAACTCAAAACGCTCCAAATTTTTGCATCTCATAAGATTTTCATATAAAGAATTTAATGAGCATGATAAATTAAAATTTAGAGATAATTTGATATATACTTTTTGAGTTAAGCTCACGTTATCTTTACTCTCTCTCTCTCTCTCTCTATATATATATATATATATATATATATATATACATACATATAGCCTAATTTTATATGAGTCTGACTATGATGCTTTGCAAAGTACGGAGGTATTGTGTGTTTAGCTCTCTAATTCTATATGAGTCCGCCTATGGTGATTTGTAAAGTACAGAGGCGTTGCGTGTTTTGTCTTATATATATATATAGAGAGAGAGAGAGAGTGGAGATACCGTGAGCTTAACCTCACGGAGGCCTTCCGTGAGCTTAACCTCACGGAGGCCTTCCGTGAGCTTAACTCAAAAAACATACCAAATCATTTTGAAATTTTAATTTATCATTCTCATTAAATTCTTTATATGAAAATCTCATGGGATGCAAAATTTTGGAGCGTTTTGAGCTTTTTAAGTTGTGGTTTTTAATTTTTGAAAATCAGCTCTAAAAATAATAATAATATATTCAATACTTGAACATCATTTTAAAAATTAAAAACGGTGACTTAAAAAGCTCAAAACACTTCAAATTTTTTCATCCCACAAGATTTTTATATAAAGAATTTAATGGGAATGATAAATTAAAATTTCAAGATGATTTAATATATTTTTTGAGTTAAGCTCACGGAAGGCCTCCGTGAGCTTAAGCTCACGGTATCTCAACTCTATATATATATAGAGAGAGAGAGAGAGAATAGAGAGGCAATGGAGAGGGAGTGGATAGGGAAGGGTATTTCCCTTCAGTTATTATGTAATTATTATATTTTTATCCTTAAAATTATATGTTTATGTAATTATAGTGGTAAAAAACTAACTGGATTTTATGATGATATTATCTTAATTTTGAACTTTGTGACACTTTCAAGATATTTATCTAATTTTTCCATTATGTAATGATTTCATTTTTTTTTGGTTGCTCCATATTAATTCAAGAAATATAGCGTAACTTTTTTGCAACAATGTATGTTAATTTGTAAATTGGACGTTTCTGTTCTTATTTAATATTGAAGGAAAATTTTAATTTCTCGGTTCTATTTGACAAAACAATGATACAATAATTAGAACTGTCACAAAATAGTTTGACGAAACAAATATCAAGGTAATAATTTATCTGCGGTACTTTACTAGATTGTTGAATAGATTTTTGTAACAGATGCACGGAACTTCAACATATTAGAACTTGCTGATTTGAATATTTATTCGGCCCGGCCCATATATAAATATGGGTCCATTATACTAAATAGAACCGGCCTTGAACTTGTTTATTAATAAAACTACTATTTTTTCCGTACTGAATCAACGTGTGAACCTTAGAGAAACTTGATAAGAGTTCTGATTTATTTATTTTATATAAATATTTGAATTATGATATTTGAGCACTTGATTGTTGGGCACGAAGTAGTCGGAAGCAGCCTTTTCTCACCTCTCGGGACTGTTGATCCTTGATTCCTGTACAGTCGGGTTTGCCTTTTCTTTGTAACAGAAAGAAAAATGCTCCTAATTTTTAAAAATCTGAAATGGTTTGAATGCATGCGCGCACCTGATCTGAAGGGATTGTTACAACCTTGATAACGGTCTAAACTTAATTTGTTTCGATGAAATATATAATGTCATTTAAATTACATAAAATTTAAAATATGATCAATATTTAAGTTTTAACAATACATTTTTAGAGCTTATTTAAGATATTTTTGACTTTATTTAAAAATTAATAGTCAAAATTATCAAAATAATAATTATTAAGATATCCACCCTTAAGTTAAATAGTTGGTATTCGCTTATAAAAATTTTACTCATGAAAAATGCATTATATAAAAGTTAAATTTCTATTATATAAAAAATTATTTCTGTATGAATTCTTAACCCAGTAAACATTTTCCAAAAAATTAATTTATTACTATGCTTGCATGTTGCAAGTTGCAAAACGATATTATTTCTTGTGACACCATGGTATTATATAGATGGCGCAACAAGGAATCATAAAGACAAATATTATTGTAGGTTGAGTAAGCATTATCCTCAAGGACGGGGATGGAATTCTCAAGGTTAGGTTTAACGGACTCAGGGTCGGCTAAAGATCAAATTTTTATAATGATTTTTAGAGGGTCGGATTTAAAGAGTTTGATTTTTAAAAGATGAACCTGATTTTTACCAAGCACTCCAGATTCTTAATGGCCGGATAAGAGCCTGATAAGCACTGGATAAGAGTAAGCGAATAAGAATCTGATATTTTTTTAATGTTAATTTATATTTATATAAAAATATTAAATTATATTTTTCTAATTTGACATTTCATTTTATTTTCTTGTTCAATTTTTACGTATAATTAATATACAATATAAAATATTAACGAAATGATTTGAGAAGGACTGTCTTTGATAAAGGCTGGATTAGAAAGGTCTATTTTTTAAAGATTAATCTCAGCCATTAAGAAGTCCATTTTTTACCATTAGAATTTTGAAAAATCGGCCATACTTAGTTCAAGAGCGAAACTTTTATAAGCTATGAGGACTGTTCAAACGAGTGAGCCGAGCCGAGCCGAGCCAGAGGCAACTCAAACTCGAGCCAATAGTTATACGAGTCGAGCCTACTCGAGCCAACAAGACTAATCTGAGCTAGAAGCTAACTCAAACTGAGCTCGTGTCTGGCTCGAGTCAGATCGCGAGCTCATCGAGTAGGCTCATTTTAATATTTTTGATTTGTTAATTAATTTCAAAATAGAAACTAAAATAAAAATAACTGATAAATCAAAATAAATAATAAATAAATTACATAACAGATAAATAAATTATATAAAAATAAATATATTACATAACCAAATGAGTTTAAACATTAAAAATTACACTTAAATAGAAATAAAAAATATAACAGACCCAAATATCTCAAATATACGAGTCAGTTGATGAGTTACTGAGCGAGTCAACTCTGACTCATACTCGAGTCAGAAAGTGTGCGAGTCAATCAGCTCGAGTTAAATTTAGTTCGAGCCAGATTAAACTTGAGTTATGACGAGCTAAATCTAAGTGAATTAGGAAGGAATCATGAGCCCTGATTTATTTGCCCAGCCTTAGCTACGACTGACTGAGGCTGGTATAGTTCACGGTTCTATGCGCATTCTTCTCAGTGGAGACGTGGACGCCCAATAGCAATAGCAATAGCAATAGCAATAGGTCAACAGTAGGATGACATCTGCCTGATGAGGCCGCAAACAATCAGAAACTAAAAAGAAATATAAATTATTGCATTTGGTGAACCCGGCGCCACAGAAGGAAGAGTGTACGGCTCAGATTTGATGTACTGCTGAATAACACTCGATCTTCTATTTCAGATCTTCTGTGGTGCATCATGTAGCTTGCGATTTGCATCAGGTATTTCATCCTTCTCAGTTCTCCCCCATAAACATTCAAGGATTTTTATCAACGCCTATATATTCGGATTTAATATAGTTCTCAAGTGCTGAATGTTTAAGGAATGGAAATGATTTGCCAAAGTTTTGATTACATGTTAAGATTTTTTTTTTCAAAAAAGCTGTCAACATTCAAATTTTGGAACGGGTCATTGGATGCTGTTTTTGTTGTCCCAAATAGCTACATATTCCCCCAATTATTAGTTCCTTCCCACAAATTTTGTAGTGGATCAAAATATTAAATATAAATTGGAAATGCCACATATTTTTCTACGGTAAGAGAAACTGACAGTGACCCTGAAATCAGATAAATCAGTAACACAATATGCTGAAATCAGAAAATTCAGCACTATCATTATTTGACCTAATTAAGTAATTAAAATACAGATGATAACAAATTTCATCTGTTTATTAAGTTACACAGTTAAGTCTTGAGAAAGACAAAAACTACCACATAGGCACATACCAGATGATTAGAAACTCTATTTAAAAAGATAAATGAAATAAAGTAATCAAAATACATTCATCGATTTTCTCTGAACTGCTGTTGCAGTCACTTGTGTGTTCGTACGGTCATGCAACGAAGTATAAACGATTGAACTTACGCTACAAAACCAGGCTATTAGATACCAAAATTTGGAGATGCTTTAATCATGCCCAAGGAAAAAAATTGTTGCCGCTATATGTAGAGTAACTATTTAAAAAAAAATACAGTAGCAAGAATTTAAGTACCTCATATATAATACAAATTACAAAGAACTTGGATTGCGCTTTTCTTTCATGTGCTCAACAGAACCATATAAAGAGATACTTAGCGACAAAAGTTCATGTCCCCTAAAAAACATAAAAAACATGAAAAGTAATGTTTGCCCCGGTTAAATGGGAGCTCTATTTTAGAAAAAAAAAAATATATATATATATATATATATATATATATATATATATGTGCGCTCTCAACTTCTATATTGACACCGACAATAATGGAACAAGATGCAAACGACTTGCGCCTATGAAATTCACAATAACCCACAATGAGATGAAATCCTTATTAACTTCATAATCACTGTTTCACAAATAAGGAATTAATATATTTAATCTTCCTCTTTTTGGTTCATATCCCAAGTGCCCGGCCCAAGCTAAACAAGTTGATGTATTAGCCAGTGGCCGGAAGAAACTAAAAGTTTTTTATTATAACCTTACATGCCGCTTTCTTCAAGACCTGACAAACCCAAGGTTTTAGAAGTCGTAACATATAAATCCCAGCATAGATTTTAGGTTAAAATAACTGGAGTATAATACTACTTGTGGTAATTTTACATTTGAAATCTATAATCTCTATACTTACGGATTGAATTTCATTTCTAACCTACTCCAGTTACTTGAGATTAAGGCTTTGTTGGTGTTGATGGTGTTGGTGCATGATACTACTGATGTAAAACTAGTATAGTACTATTGAGAAAAATAGATAATGATTTCATCCTATATAGAGAGCTTCCCTGTATCCAATATATCTAGTGGATAGGCGACAATTAAGTGATCAATTAGTTAAATTGCTCTACTCAAGTATAATACATAACATCACTAGAGAAACAATCGACCATGCAATTAAATTGGAATACATATGCATTTTTGGATTAATTGAAGAAATGAACACCTTGACACTTGTTTTTCCTTTTTCCAACAGTTGATTGAATTAAAATATTAATCAATTAGATATATATACATTAGATGGCTATTTTTTTCCTTTTCCAACAGTCGATTGAATTAAAAGATTAATTAATTAGATATACTTTAGTTGGCTATATATCCATCTTAACACTCAATGATTTTATCAATTAAAGATTTACTGAATAAGCTTCAGTTAGATTGGCAAAAAAGGAGAAACAAATTAAATATAATATTTTACTGTGTGATAACTGATAGATACCACTGCCAGCATGTATTTACTATTGCCAATTGTAAGATCGATAAGCATCGATTTGTATGTTTAATTAAGATCATTGTGACCTCAACAATCATTTATGTTCTATTTACATACATACTCTATTACATATGTTGCTCTTGTACAATGCATGTTAACATTAATAGAGGTGAAAACCATTAATTTAGAAGGCCAAGAATGCATACCTCCTTATGCAAGTTGTCCCCAAACTACTACGTATGCCAATACCAGCTTTAATGTTGAATTGTTGACATATATGCATACAACAATTGGCTTTTAGGCTAATTCAGCTAGGTAGAAATGTTACGAATATATGATAAAAGATCATCTCAGTAAATCTGCATATAATTTACTTGCTTGCAAGACCACTTCCTTTTCTTCAGAATCAAGATCTATATATGTCATATATAGATCTTATATGAATTCATGGTGATTTCTTGTATCAGCACGTTTGTGAAAGTTATGCAAGTGAAAGTTATAACACTGTAAAAGAAATAATCAGAAAATAATACAGTAGTTAACTTCCTTTCTTTTTGGCCAAAAAAGGATCACAATTTCATTCCAATTGTTGAAATCTTCCAGCTCCAAGCTTGAAGCAAAACCACATCGTTCTAACTTCCAGTAAAGGTTTGACACCAAAATATGTATTACTCATAGGCTATACCAGTAGCATCAGTAGGTCACATACTGATAGATAATTCCAAAGGAAGACAAGAGTGGCCCCAGAAATAACTTTCTCTATCTAACAAGACACAAAGAGCAACATCAATGGAACCAAGAATAATCTGCTTTCCCTCATTCAGTAAGAAAGGATAAAAGCAACTACACGCAATTAAATACTATACAATAATATATGGTGGTATCTCATATATCTGCTGACACAGTTTTATTGTGCAGACACAAAAGTAACAAGTTATTTGTACATCAAATGAAAAAACTACTGGATGATATCCGTCTGCGGCTTTTGATTTCTTTCCCAACGGATTAAAAGAGGCAGCTAAATTAACAGATCAATGTCAGGGACTGAGATCTAGCCAAAGCCAACCAAGTAGCAAGACACTCAATAGAAAAATGAAGTATTGCTTAAAAGAAGAGCAACATATTGCCATAGATATTAAACTGAGACCAGGCAGTTCTACCAGAAGGCCAAAACTAGCTTATAATTCAGTTTGGTTCATTTTTAATTATGACCCAATATGAAGTTTGACTAGGGCAGGCAATGAGCCTCGTTAAGACTAGTTAAGATTTATTTAATTTAATAATTAATAATATTTTTTATGATATATTATATCAAAATTTAAATAAAATTTAATAAAATAATTAATGATAATATATTTCACATAAATTTAAAATATAATTTAATATAATAAATGAGTACATGTCATATTATAAACTACTTATTATACTAAAAATTCTTAATAAAAATAACATAAATAATAAATATTAATAGTTCACCGATCCTAATGAGCCGAACCAGCTAAATCTCAAACTCGGCTCATTAACTTAACAAGCTTAACAAACTGGTTCGTTAATGGCTCGATCCACTAAATATTATTTTTATTATTTATAAAAATAATAAAAATAATAAATATTAATAGTTTACCGAGCTTAACGAGCTGAACCAACTAAAACTAAACTCGGCTTATTAACTTAACAAATTTAATGAGCTGGCTCGTTAATGGCTCGATCCATAAAAGAGCAAGCCATAACGAGTTGATCCCAAGCGAATCACGAGCGAGTCACGAGCCATCATCTTTTTTGCCAACCCCAAGTTTGACCAGAACAATCAAATCAATCTAGTAGGTTTAATAATGAGAACAAATCAATCTAGTAGGTTTAATAATGAGAAAAATGACGGACAGTCCTAAATATAAGGTCGGAAACTATCAGGTCCACTGGTAGCAGTGCTCCATTAATCATATATTACTCTACCTTTCTTATTATGGATGACCTAACAACAATGCATGCACAATTGAAAATTGAAGCAACAAACAAGGCAGCATGCAAAAATCTATCAATTAATGTTCAATTTGCATACTTATCAGATACCCAAATTATTAGCATCCCATATAAAAAAAGTATAAAGTATTATATCTCAATTAAAATCTTGTTTGGAAATTTTAAATTTTGCTCATATTCATATTTTGAAAATTACTATATACAATATCAATCTAAGCAAAAATTTTGAATTCAGAAGTTTAAAATAATTTGTATTTTTATTTCTGCCGCTTATATAGATAAAATCATCAGCTGCAAGTTCATTCATTTCAAGAAATTCAGCTCACAAGATTCTTTGAATTTTGCATTTATATTCTTTGAATCAATATAATTATATGAAAATTTATTGTACACTTACTATTATAAATTTTGATGAAACCAATGATCTAACTGGTTATCAAACCGATAAACCAATAAGCAATCCTAGACCAAATCAAATTGATGGTCGATTAGGTTCTAAAAACTTGAAGTAGAGTAAGGGTGAGCTTGTGCTTACCAAGAAGATGAACTGATCATTAAATATCATCACGTTTACTTCCTATAATAAATTCAAACCATTCACCTTCATGTACTTCAAAGACCATGTTTTCAATTCACCAATTTGTCCTTTATTATTTGAGTTTTTGGTGTTCATGGACAAGATATTTTAAAATGTAGGTCGAGAAGTTATTTAGTGATCAACAAAATTGACCTTTTGACTAAACAGTAAACAAACTAACAAATTAGATATGGATTGGGAATTATATATCGCAATCAAATTAGCACTTAGTTTGTATGAAACATGATGGATTTTTAGTCCAAGGATAATACAAGTTTCATATGGATTTGTAATTTTACGTTTTAATCGGACAACATTAAACAAAAAATGGGGAAATTAATTTTGTACCTATTAATTGTACATATAGTAGACATCAAACAAAATTTATTGTGAGTAAAATTGATCACTTTAATACATATAATCTTTATACTAAAAATGGCCAGTATATGAACTTCAGAATTTTTTTGTCGATGCATTAAGATGTGTTCGAACTTGGAAACATCTTTATATTCCTTACTGTAATTGACCATTTTGTCACCCAAATTGTCCTGTATATATAATCATTGCAGAAGCTAACAATACCTTGGTGCAAGTTTTCTTCGTATTATAAATTTTAACATTAGACTATGTTAAAAAATGATTTGTTTTCTGTGATAAAATATTATTACACAGAAGAACCTGCTCTTTTGATTTTAGCACAAAACTAGAGAAAAATAATCTTTGAACATGGTAAGAAATCTTATGTTAATTTTTCTGAGTATGGATAATGCAGAAGCATACTAGAAAGTTTGTAATTTGTAATATAATTAAAAAACGTAAAGTTACAGAATTAACTACACTAAAAGTGATTTGACCGTGCAGGAACAACAAATCATGAGTGCACCATATGCAACAGCCTCAAGCGCCTAATAAAACAAGACAAATTGTCCTACAACAAAATGCAATTTAGACAGGTCGAATATGAAACAGGACAAATTAAACCATAGAATTGAGCCAGCAGTGAACAAAGAACTCATGCATAGAATTGTTTGTTTAAGCAATTAAGCTTATTGCTACAAAATTTATTTTTCCAATCAAATATAAAGGAAATTACAGGTTCCAAAAAGGATTAATTATTTTATGTTTAATATATACAGGAAGCCATGAAATTTTATGTGCTGAAATGTATCACCCTAGATGACATGCAATACAAATTGCGTAATCACCCAAGATAAAGGTACTAAATTTAATATGCCCTTAACGTTTCACCTTACTCAAAGGTTTTCCGAGCAAAACATCTGACCTCTTTTACTTAAAACACTTTTTCACACTATATTGCATGCATGAACCAAAAGAAAATAGGAACGAAAAAAACAAAAACAAATGCAGGATAGGAATCACAAAGAAACCGTACCAACGGGAGGATGATGTCAAGCGGAACTGTATACGCACAAGAAGTTCTTGATTTGAAAGAAAAAGGGTCTTTGCACATTTACTGTGACCACATGTCAACCTAAAACCAAATATGCAACACATGCAGAATAAATTTTATTCAATGCACGCAATAAAGACAAACTCTTCTACACATTGGAAGAAAGCCTCCTATAAACAGGAAAAAAAAATACAGTACATATACATATATCTTTTAAAAGGATAAATCTAAAGATCCATACCTTTCTATCTTTAATTTTCACTGGAAGATTTACCCATGGCATTTATCATGATCCAGGTCTCCTCCTTCGAGAAGCAATAGACGACAAATTACAGACCTTGCAGTAAAAGAAGAAAAAGAAAAAGAAGAACGAAGACAAGATGAAAAAAATGAAAGAGAGAGCTTGAAGAGGTGCAAAATTTAATCAGATAAGGACCAGTCAAACAGTAAATTTCTCTTTCCTTTAAATCCGACGGCGTGCACAGTTAACTCTAATCAGTCGCATCGAAACCAAATACCAAATACAAATTCCCATTTTCCCATGAAATCCCTTAATTAATCCGTAATTAAGTAATGAGGCCTGTCCGTACCTTAACCTAGGTAGTTTTTCCTCAAAAACCCCGCTTCCACCTCACGCCTCTCCTCTTTCCAATGATTTCTTGCTCTTTTAAAAATCTCAACAATAATATATTAATATATATATATACATATATATATATTTACTTCCCCAAAACAGCACAGAAAATAAGAAAGTACTGAAAGGATAAGAGCCTTGTCTTAACACCATGAGAGCATCGCTGGCCTTTCTTCATGATCCGTCAAATCTGCAACAAAAGCAAAGAAAAAGAAGAGAGAAGGGAGAGAGAGGAGATAATTCAGAGGAGTTAATAGGCAGTCGCGGATGGGATAGGATCCAGTTCCTGGTACAAGTACCAAGGGAAGAAGCAGAGCTGACAGAAAGAGATGTGAGCACGCAACAGCACCCGTACCATTCTCGCTTCTCTCAGGTACAGAGTCACCGCTATGTGCTCACTCTCTTCTGTCAGCCTCCAGATCCTTAATTCCCACCCACCAGCGTTAAGAAAAACAAACAGAGAAGGGAGAATCATTGTTAGTTCCATCAGATCTGGGGTTTTCTCGTAGGAGGAGAGGAGAGGAGAGGAGAGGAGGGGAGGGGAGGAGAGGAGAGGAGAAGGGGAAGCGGCTAGCTAGATCTAGTCTAGTGCCGCTGATCTCTCGCTTAATTTGGTGTGGAAGAACTCCTGTTGGCTGTTCCTTTTATAGAAAGAGAAGGCCTCAAATTCCTTCCAGTATAGGTTTAGATCAGAAATTAGGGTTTTCTTTTCTTTTCCTTCTCTTTTCTTGGTATATAGGCTTACTCTGGGGACCATCCTCCATGCCGCCTCGCCTCTCTCAGCGGAGTGGTTCCTAA
>CAXKVV010001037.1:0-51838 GCA_964058805.1 Schoenoplectus triqueter | reverse complement strand
CAGCTAGGTGGGACCCACAGTCAGAGAGGCAACACGAGTGAGCCAGGTACACACCGCTTCTTTCTTTTGATTTAAATCTCTGATTAGATCTGTGTATAGGCTAGGTGCATGATTGCCTGTGTGAGCTATACATTCATAAACCTGACAAATGGGCCCCACATGTAAGTATATGAATCTCGGCCCATTAGTCCAGCTGTGGATTAGTTAACTCCCTGTTTAGATTTAATCAATCTGACTTGGCACACTCTAATAGGTCCACTTGTTTAATCAATCTATTAATTATCTGTTATAGTATGCTGAGGTGGCTCTGTAGTGTAGTGCCATGTGGCTTAGTCCCCTGTGATGTGGCCCCAATAGTTAGCTGCCATATGGCACTTGGAGTGTTGAGGTGTGATGCCATGGTGTTGCCATGTGGCACTGGGAGGGTGAAGTGGCCCTGTGGTGTAGAGCCATGTGGCACTGGGGTAGTGAGATGGCCTCCTCTGGCTGTGCCATGTGGCACAGGGTTGGGTTAAGTGGACCTCTGGTGTGGTGCCATGTGGCACTAGGGTGGTGAGGTGGCCCACTGGCTGTCTGCCACGTGGCACTAAGGTGGGGCCCACCTGTCAGTGACCCATACCTGGGTGGGGCCCACTTGCTGACATGGCCCAATGAGAGGCTGCCACGTGGCACACCCTCTCTCTTTGATTATTTTATACCTCCTGTGTTTCTTATACCCAGTTTGCACCCAGAGCTGCTGTTATCCCCAACTTGCACCCAGGATTGCTCTGATCAAATCTCAGCCTTTGATTAATCTATTTAATCTGCCTTTATTTTCCCTGAATTTATTATGATAGCTCCACTTATCCAAAAATTATGAAATTTTCACCAAAAATCCCTAAATTCATGATGATCATCCCTGTAATTTTTAATTCCATTTTTACCCCTCCTTCTCTGGATTAAAAATTCTTTTATTCATAAAACCCTATTATTCTTTATGGATTAATCCCTGATCTCAACTGTAGCTCAATGTCTCTGCCAATTATCTCCCTCTTGCAGAAACCACCCTAACTAAATATCAATTAGACTTATATTGATATTTATTAGGGCTTGATTTGATCAAATGCTGACTACTTATCAGCAATTAATACAAATCTAGACTTGATCAGATGGTTGCTCCCAGCTTTGGCACCTGATCAGTCTTGTGAAATTGACTTTCAATCCCTTAACATGAGGGTGACTTGGTCAAAGAACTGACTACTTATCAGTAATTGACACAAATCAAAGCATGGTTAGGTGGTTGCTCGCAGCTTTGGCACCAGGTCAGCCTTGAAAGCAAAATCACATTTGGAATTTCTCATGATTAGTTGCATCAAAATGCTAGCTTGGCATTGACATCATTTCATGTAGTATAGGGATTATACTGCTTCAGCTCCTTTCTAGGGTTAGCTTCAAAGGCAGACTTCTAGGGTTCAATTCTGACCCTCTTCAATAGGTCACTGAGGTGTGGGGTCCACCTGTCAGTGAAAATGGTCATATGGATGACTCATCAGATAGGCTATGCTATTAGGTTCATCTACAAGGGGCTGCCAGGTGGGTCCCACTTGTCAGAGAAAACATAATCAAATGGCTGACCCATCAGGAGATTTTCTCTCTCCTAAATCTCCCGAGGGTCAGCCACTTCGAATGAGCAGAAGGTGGCTGGGTATTTATATCCTTGCTCCATATTTAGGATTTCCTTGTGGGATTAATGCTTAACCTCTGTTCCGGGTTAATTAGCTTTCTTAACAAAATAGGCTAGGTCCATGTCATTGGAGCTGCTCATAAGGGACTGCCATGTGGGTCCCACTTGTCAGAAAAGGTATAATCACATGGTGACACCCAAGAGGTCTCCTCTCTCCCTCGATCTTCTTGGGTGTCACTCATGCTGAGTGGATAGAGAATAGCGGGGTATTTATACTCTCCACTTTGCGCCCAGCATTCCATTGTGGGACTAATGGATTTGTTCCGGGGTTAGGCAGCGACCTCTCCTGATCAGTGGGCCACCTTTCCACTGCTCTCTCTCTTCTTCCCCTTTCTTATGATTTTATCATCAATTTATTTCATTTATTCATCCATTCATCCTTGAAACTTTTCAAGGGTAAACAGTGTCCATATATATTTTCCGAATTTATGCATAGTTATGAGACCAAAGTAACACAAAATGCAAGTAACTTGATAAAACAACAGTTTTTAATACATGCGGATGATGTTTTTTGCAAAATAAGTGTTGCAGAATATTAATATTGAATATTTTGTTATAAAAACACATAATACAAAATATTTGGAGTGTTCATATAATTTTTTACGAATTTATGCGCAGTTATGAGGCCAAAATAACATAAAACACAAACAACTCGTTTAAACTGCAGTTTTCAAAGCATATGGATGAAGTTTTAGGCAAAGTTAGTTTACTAAAATCTTAATATTGAATATTTAATTATAAAAACACATAATGGACAATATTTGAAGTGTCCATTGTAATTTGCTTGAATTTACACAGTAATGAGGCATAAAATGACATAAAATAAAATTAACATGTCTAAACAGCATTTTTCAACACATACGGATGAAACTTTGACCAAAATGAGTGTGGCAGAAAGTTTATATTGAATATTTAATAATAAAATCATATAATAGACAATATTAGGAGTGTTCGTATCAATTTTCACGAAATTCATTGAAGTTACAAGGCCAAAATAATATAAAACACAATCAACTTATTTAAACAACTGTTTTTATTGCATTTAGAGCATATTTTGGGCAAAATGAGTTTCGTAGAATAGTCATATAGAATATTCAACTGTAAAAACATACAATAAACAACATTAGGAGTGCACATTTGAATTTTAATGAATTTACACGCAGTTGTGAGGCCAAAATACGATAAAACGCAGAAAACTCATTTAAACAGCAGTTTGAAATTCATCTTGATTTCGTTTTTGGCAAATTAAATGTCATAAAATCTTAATATTGAATATTTAACTATTGAAACATATAATAGACAAAATTAGAAGTCTCCATTTAAATTTGCATGAATTTATGCGCAGTTGTGAGGCCAAAATTACATAAAATGAAATCAACTTGTTTAAACGACAGTTTTTAATACATATGGATGATATTTTATGCAAAATGAGTGTCGTAGAATTATTATATTAAATATTTAATTCTAAAAACACATAATATAAAATATTAGGAGTGTTCATAAGAATTTGCATGAATTTATATGCAGTTATGAGGTTAAAATAACATAAAACGCAAACAAGTCATTTTAACAGCAGTTCTCAATGCATCTGGATGATGTTTTAGGCAAATTTTGTGTTGGAAAATATTAATATTGAATATTTAATTATAATAACATGCAACAGATAATATTTGAAGGGTCCATGTGAATTTTCATGAATGTACGCACAGTAATGGGGCAAAATATAACATAAAATGCAAACAACCCGTTTAAGCAGAAGTTTTAATACATTCGGATGATGTTTTTGAGCAAAATGAGTGTCAGAGAAAAATTCATATTGAATATTCAATTATAAAATCATATAGTGGACAATATTAGGAGTGTTCATATTAATTTTCATGAAATTAATTTCAGTTATGAGGCAAAAGTAACATAAAACACAATCAACTTATTTAAACAATAGTTTTTAATGCATCCAGCGGATGTGTTGTGCAAAATGAGTGTCGTAGAATATTCACGTTAGATATTCAATTGTAAAAACATATAAGAGACAATATTAGTAGAGTTCATATGAATTCGGACGAATTTACGTGCGGTAGTGAGGCCAAAATAACATAAAACGAAAACAACTCGTTAAAACAGCAGATTTAATTCAACTGGATGATATTTTGGATAAAATAAGTGTCATAGAATCTTAATATTGAATATTTAATTATAAAAACATATGATAGCCAAAATTATATGTGTCCATATATATTTTCCGAATTTATGCATAGTTATGAGACCAAAGTAACACAAAATGCAAGTAACTTGATAAAACAGCAGTTTTTAATACATGCGGATGATGTTTTTTGCAAAATAAGTGTTGCAGAATATTAATATTGAATATTTTATTATAAAAACACATAATACAAAATATTTGGAGTGTTCATATAATTTTTTACGAATTTATGCGCAGTTATGAGGCCAAAATAACATAAAACACAAACAACTCGTTTAAACTGCAGTTTTCAAAGCATATGGATGAAGTTTTAGGCAAAGTTAGTTTACTAAAATCTTAATATTGAATATTTAATTATAAAAACACATAATGGACAATATTTGAAGTGTCCATTGTAATTTGCTTGAATTTACACAGTAATGAGGCATAAAATGACATAAAATAAAATTAACATGTCTAAACAGCATTTTTCAACACATACGGATGAAACTTTGACCAAAATGAGTGTGGCAGAAAGTTTATATTGAATATTTAATAATAAAATCATATAATAGACAATATTAGGAGTGTTCGTATCAATTTTCACGAAATTCATTGAAGTTACAAGGCCAAAATAATATAAAACACAATCAACTTATTTAAACAACTGTTTTTATTGCATTTAGAGCATATTTTGGGCAAAATGAGTTTCGTAGAATAGTCATATAGAATATTCAACTGTGAAAACATACAATAAACAACATTAGGAGTGCACATTTGAATTTTAATGAATTTACACGCAGTTGTGAGGCCAAAATACGATAAAACGCAGAAAACTCATTTAAACAGCAGTTTGAAATTCATCTTGATTTCGTTTTTGGCAAATTAAATGTCATAAAATCTTAATATTGAATATTTAACTATTGAAACATATAATAGACAAAATTAGAAGTCTCCATTTAAATTTGCATGAATTTATGCGCAGTTGTGAGGCCAAAATTACATAAAATGAAATCAACTTGTTTAAACGACAGTTTTTAATACATATGGATGATATTTTATGCAAAATGAGTGTCGTAGAATTATTATATTAAATATTTAATTCTAAAAACACATAATATAAAATATTAGGAGTGTTCATAAGAATTTGCATGAATTTATATGCAGTTATGAGGTTAAAATAACATAAAACGCAAACAAGTCATTTTAACAGCAGTTCTCAATGCATCTGGATGATGTTTTAGGCAAATTTTGTGTTGGAAAATATTAATATTGAATATTTAATTATAATAACATGCAACAGATAATATTTGAAGGGTCCATGTGAATTTTCATGAATGTACGCACAGTAATGGGGCAAAATATAACATAAAATGCAAACAACCCGTTTAAGCAGAAGTTTTAATACATTCGGATGATGTTTTTGAGCAAAATGAGTGTCAGAGAAAAATTCATATTGAATATTCAATTATAAAATCATATAGTGGACAATATTAGGAGTGTTCATATTAATTTTCATGAAATTAATTTCAGTTATGAGGCAAAAGTAACATAAAACACAATCAACTTATTTAAACAATAGTTTTTAATGCATCCAGCGGATGTGTTGTGCAAAATGAGTGTCGTAGAATATTCACGTTAGATATTCAATTGTAAAAACATATAAGAGACAATATTAGTAGAGTTCATATGAATTCGGACGAATTTACGTGCGGTAGTGAGGCCAAAATAACATAAAACGAAAACAACTCGTTAAAACAGCAGATTTAATTCAACTGGATGATATTTTGGATAAAATAAGTGTCATAGAATCTTAATATTGAATATTTAATTATAAAAACATATGATAGCCAAAATTATATGTGTCCATATATATTTTCCGAATTTATGCATAGTTATGAGACCAAAGTAACACAAAATGCAAGTAACTTGATAAAACAATAGTTTTTAATACATGCGGATGATGTTTTTTGCAAAATAAGTGTTGCAGAATATTAATATTGAATATTTTATTATAAAAACACATAATACAAAATATTTGGAGTGTTCATATAATTTTTTACGAATTTATGCGCAGTTATGAGGCCAAAATAACATAAAACACAAACAACTCGTTTAAACTGCAGTTTTCAAAGCATATGGATGAAGTTTTAGGCAAAGTTAGTTTACTAAAATCTTAATATTGAATATTTAATTATAAAAACACATAATGGACAATATTTGAAGTGTCCATTGTAATTTGCTTGAATTTACACAGTAATGAGGCATAAAATGACATAAAATAAAATTAACATGTCTAAACAGCATTTTTCAACACATACGGATGAAACTTTGACCAAAATGAGTGTGGCAGAAAGTTTATATTGAATATTTAATAATAAAATCATATAATAGACAATATTAGGAGTGTTCGTATCAATTTTCACGAAATTCATTGAAGTTACAAGGCCAAAATAATATAAAACACAATCAACTTATTTAAACAACTGTTTTTATTGCATTTAGAGCATATTTTGGGCAAAATGAGTTTCGTAGAATAGTCATATAGAATATTCAACTGTGAAAACATACAATAAACAACATTAGGAGTGCACATTTGAATTTTAATGAATTTACACGCAGTTGTGAGGCCAAAATACGATAAAACGCAGAAAACTCATTTAAACAGCAGTTTGAAATTCATCTTGATTTCGTTTTTGGCAAATTAAATGTCATAAAATCTTAATATTGAATATTTAACTATTGAAACATATAATAGACAAAATTAGAAGTCTCCATTTAAATTTGCATGAATTTATGCGCAGTTGTGAGGCCAAAATTACATAAAATGAAATCAACTTGTTTAAACGACAGTTTTTAATACATATGGATGATATTTTATGCAAAATGAGTGTCGTAGAATTATTATATTAAATATTTAATTCTAAAAACACATAATATAAAATATTAGGAGTGTTCATAAGAATTTGCATGAATTTATATGCAGTTATGAGGTTAAAATAACATAAAACGCAAACAAGTCATTTTAACAGCAGTTCTCAATGCATCTGGATGATGTTTTAGGCAAATTTTGTGTTGGAAAATATTAATATTGAATATTTAATTATAATAACATGCAACAGATAATATTTGAAGGGTCCATGTGAATTTTCATGAATGTACGCACAGTAATGGGGCAAAATATAACATAAAATGCAAACAACCCGTTTAAGCAGAAGTTTTAATACATTCGGATGATGTTTTTGAGCAAAATGAGTGTCAGAGAAAAATTCATATTGAATATTCAATTATAAAATCATATAGTGGACAATATTAGGAGTGTTCATATTAATTTTCATGAAATTAATTTCAGTTATGAGGCAAAAGTAACATAAAACACAATCAACTTATTTAAACAATAGTTTTTAATGCATCCAGCGGATGTGTTGTGCAAAATGAGTGTCGTAGAATATTCACGTTAGATATTCAATTGTAAAAACATATAAGAGACAATATTAGTAGAGTTCATATGAATTCGGACGAATTTACGTGCGGTAGTGAGGCCAAAATAACATAAAACGAAAACAACTCGTTAAAACAGCAGATTTAATTCAACTGGATGATATTTTGGATAAAATAAGTGTCATAGAATCTTAATATTGAATATTTAATTATAAAAACATATGATAGCCAAAATTATATGTGTCCATATATATTTTCCGAATTTATGCATAGTTATGAGACCAAAGTAACACAAAATGCAAGTAACTTGATAAAACAGCAGTTTTTAATACATGCGGATGATGTTTTTTGCAAAATAAGTGTTGCAGAATATTAATATTGAATATTTTATTATAAAAACACATAATACAAAATATTTGGAGTGTTCATATAATTTTTTACGAATTTATGCGCAGTTATGAGGCCAAAATAACATAAAACACAAACAACTCGTTTAAACTGCAGTTTTCAAAGCATATGGATGAAGTTTTAGGCAAAGTTAGTTTACTAAAATCTTAATATTGAATATTTAATTATAAAAACACATAATGGACAATATTTGAAGTGTCCATTGTAATTTGCTTGAATTTACACAGTAATGAGGCATAAAATGACATAAAATAAAATTAACATGTCTAAACAGCATTTTTCAACACATACGGATGAAACTTTGACCAAAATGAGTGTGGCAGAAAGTTTATATTGAATATTTAATAATAAAATCATATAATAGACAATATTAGGAGTGTTCGTATCAATTTTCACGAAATTCATTGAAGTTACAAGGCCAAAATAATATAAAACACAATCAACTTATTTAAACAACTGTTTTTATTGCATTTAGAGCATATTTTGGGCAAAATGAGTTTCGTAGAATAGTCATATAGAATATTCAACTGTGAAAACATACAATAAACAACATTAGGAGTGCACATTTGAATTTTAATGAATTTACACGCAGTTGTGAGGCCAAAATACGATAAAACGCAGAAAACTCATTTAAACAGCAGTTTGAAATTCATCTTGATTTCGTTTTTGGCAAATTAAATGTCATAAAATCTTAATATTGAATATTTAACTATTGAAACATATAATAGACAAAATTAGAAGTCTCCATTTAAATTTGCATGAATTTATGCGCAGTTGTGAGGCCAAAATTACATAAAATGAAATCAACTTGTTTAAACGACAGTTTTTAATACATATGGATGATATTTTATGCAAAATGAGTGTCGTAGAATTATTATATTAAATATTTAATTCTAAAAACACATAATATAAAATATTAGGAGTGTTCATAAGAATTTGCATGAATTTATATGCAGTTATGAGGTTAAAATAACATAAAACGCAAACAAGTCATTTTAACAGCAGTTCTCAATGCATCTGGATGATGTTTTAGGCAAATTTTGTGTTGGAAAATATTAATATTGAATATTTAATTATAATAACATGCAACAGATAATATTTGAAGGGTCCATGTGAATTTTCATGAATGTACGCACAGTAATGGGGCAAAATATAACATAAAATGCAAACAACCCGTTTAAGCAGAAGTTTTAATACATTCGGATGATGTTTTTGAGCAAAATGAGTGTCAGAGAAAAATTCATATTGAATATTCAATTATAAAATCATATAGTGGACAATATTAGGAGTGTTCATATTAATTTTCATGAAATTAATTTCAGTTATGAGGCAAAAGTAACATAAAACACAATCAACTTATTTAAACAATAGTTTTTAATGCATCCAGCGGATGTGTTGTGCAAAATGAGTGTCGTAGAATATTCACGTTAGATATTCAATTGTAAAAACATATAAGAGACAATATTAGTAGAGTTCATATGAATTCGGACGAATTTACGTGCGGTAGTGAGGCCAAAATAACATAAAACGAAAACAACTCGTTAAAACAGCAGATTTAATTCAACTGGATGATATTTTGGATAAAATAAGTGTCATAGAATCTTAATATTGAATATTTAATTATAAAAACATATGATAGCCAAAATTATATGTGTCCATATATATTTTCCGAATTTATGCATAGTTATGAGACCAAAGTAACACAAAATGCAAGTAACTTGATAAAACAACAGTTTTTAATACATGCGGATGATGTTTTTTGCAAAATAAGTGTTGCAGAATATTAATATTGAATATTTTATTATAAAAACACATAATACAAAATATTTGGAGTGTTCATATAATTTTTTACGAATTTATGCGCAGTTATGAGGCCAAAATAACATAAAACACAAACAACTCGTTTAAACTGCAGTTTTCAAAGCATATGGATGAAGTTTTAGGCAAAGTTAGTTTACTAAAATCTTAATATTGAATATTTAATTATAAAAACACATAATGGACAATATTTGAAGTGTCCATTGTAATTTGCTTGAATTTACACAGTAATGAGGCATAAAATGACATAAAATAAAATTAACATGTCTAAACAGCATTTTTCAACACATACGGATGAAACTTTGACCAAAATGAGTGTGGCAGAAAGTTTATATTGAATATTTAATAATAAAATCATATAATAGACAATATTAGGAGTGTTCGTATCAATTTTCACGAAATTCATTGAAGTTACAAGGCCAAAATAATATAAAACACAATCAACTTATTTAAACAACTGTTTTTATTGCATTTAGAGCATATTTTGGGCAAAATGAGTTTCGTAGAATAGTCATATAGAATATTCAACTGTGAAAACATACAATAAACAACATTAGGAGTGCACATTTGAATTTTAATGAATTTACACGCAGTTGTGAGGCCAAAATACGATAAAACGCAGAAAACTCATTTAAACAGCAGTTTGAAATTCATCTTGATTTCGTTTTTGGCAAATTAAATGTCATAAAATCTTAATATTGAATATTTAACTATTGAAACATATAATAGACAAAATTAGAAGTCTCCATTTAAATTTGCATGAATTTATGCGCAGTTGTGAGGCCAAAATTACATAAAATGAAATCAACTTGTTTAAACGACAGTTTTTAATACATATGGATGATATTTTATGCAAAATGAGTGTCGTAGAATTATTATATTAAATATTTAATTCTAAAAACACATAATATAAAATATTAGGAGTGTTCATAAGAATTTGCATGAATTTATATGCAGTTATGAGGTTAAAATAACATAAAACGCAAACAAGTCATTTTAACAGCAGTTCTCAATGCATCTGGATGATGTTTTAGGCAAATTTTGTGTTGGAAAATATTAATATTGAATATTTAATTATAATAACATGCAACAGATAATATTTGAAGGGTCCATGTGAATTTTCATGAATGTACGCACAGTAATGGGGCAAAATATAACATAAAATGCAAACAACCCGTTTAAGCAGAAGTTTTAATACATTCGGATGATGTTTTTGAGCAAAATGAGTGTCAGAGAAAAATTCATATTGAATATTCAATTATAAAATCATATAGTGGACAATATTAGGAGTGTTCATATTAATTTTCATGAAATTAATTTCAGTTATGAGGCAAAAGTAACATAAAACACAATCAACTTATTTAAACAATAGTTTTTAATGCATCCAGCGGATGTGTTGTGCAAAATGAGTGTCGTAGAATATTCACGTTAGATATTCAATTGTAAAAACATATAAGAGACAATATTAGTAGAGTTCATATGAATTCGGACGAATTTACGTGCGGTAGTGAGGCCAAAATAACATAAAACGAAAACAACTCGTTAAAACAGCAGATTTAATTCAACTGGATGATATTTTGGATAAAATAAGTGTCATAGAATCTTAATATTGAATATTTAATTATAAAAACATATGATAGCCAAAATTATATGTGTCCATATATATTTTCCGAATTTATGCATAGTTATGAGACCAAAGTAACACAAAATGCAAGTAACTTGATAAAACAACAGTTTTTAATACATGCGGATGATGTTTTTTGCAAAATAAGTGTTGCAGAATATTAATATTGAATATTTTGTTATAAAAACACATAATACAAAATATTTGGAGTGTTCATATAATTTTTTACGAATTTATGCGCAGTTATGAGGCCAAAATAACATAAAACACAAACAACTCGTTTAAACTGCAGTTTTCAAAGCATATGGATGAAGTTTTAGGCAAAGTTAGTTTACTAAAATCTTAATATTGAATATTTAATTATAAAAACACATAATGGACAATATTTGAAGTGTCCATTGTAATTTGCTTGAATTTACACAGTAATGAGGCATAAAATGACATAAAATAAAATTAACATGTCTAAACAGCATTTTTCAACACATACGGATGAAACTTTGACCAAAATGAGTGTGGCAGAAAGTTTATATTGAATATTTAATAATAAAATCATATAATAGACAATATTAGGAGTGTTCGTATCAATTTTCACGAAATTCATTGAAGTTACAAGGCCAAAATAATATAAAACACAATCAACTTATTTAAACAACTGTTTTTATTGCATTTAGAGCATATTTTGGGCAAAATGAGTTTCGTAGAATAGTCATATAGAATATTCAACTGTGAAAACATACAATAAACAACATTAGGAGTGCACATTTGAATTTTAATGAATTTACACGCAGTTGTGAGGCCAAAATACGATAAAACGCAGAAAACTCATTTAAACAGCAGTTTGAAATTCATCTTGATTTCGTTTTTGGCAAATTAAATGTCATAAAATCTTAATATTGAATATTTAACTATTGAAACATATAATAGATAAAATTAGAAGTCTCCATTTAAATTTGCATGAATTTATGCGCAGTTGTGAGGCCAAAATTACATAAAATGAAATCAACTTGTTTAAACGACAGTTTTTAATACATATGGATGATATTTTATGCAAAATGAGTGTCGTAGAATTATTATATTAAATATTTAATTCTAAAAACACATAATATAAAATATTAGGAGTGTTCATAAGAATTTGCATGAATTTATATGCAGTTATGAGGTTAAAATAACATAAAACGCAAACAAGTCATTTTAACAGCAGTTCTCAATGCATCTGGATGATGTTTTAGGCAAATTTTGTGTTGGAAAATATTAATATTGAATATTTAATTATAATAACATGCAACAGATAATATTTGAAGGGTCCATGTGAATTTTCATGAATGTACGCACAGTAATGGGGCAAAATATAACATAAAATGCAAACAACCCGTTTAAGCAGAAGTTTTAATACATTCGGATGATGTTTTTGAGCAAAATGAGTGTCAGAGAAAAATTCATATTGAATATTCAATTATAAAATCATATAGTGGACAATATTAGGAGTGTTCATATTAATTTTCATGAAATTAATTTCAGTTATGAGGCAAAAGTAACATAAAACACAATCAACTTATTTAAACAATAGTTTTTAATGCATCCAGCGGATGTGTTGTGCAAAATGAGTGTCGTAGAATATTCACGTTAGATATTCAATTGTAAAAACATATAAGAGACAATATTAGTAGAGTTCATATGAATTCGGACGAATTTACGTGCGGTAGTGAGGCCAAAATAACATAAAACGAAAACAACTCGTTAAAACAGCAGATTTAATTCAACTGGATGATATTTTGGATAAAATAAGTGTCATAGAATCTTAATATTGAATATTTAATTATAAAAACATATGATAGCCAAAATTATATGTGTCCATATATATTTTCCGAATTTATGCATAGTTATGAGACCAAAGTAACACAAAATGCAAGTAACTTGATAAAACAACAGTTTTTAATACATGCGGATGATGTTTTTTGCAAAATAAGTGTTGCAGAATATTAATATTGAATATTTTATTATAAAAACACATAATACAAAATATTTGGAGTGTTCATATAATTTTTTACGAATTTATGCGCAGTTATGAGGCCAAAATAACATAAAACACAAACAACTCGTTTAAACTGCAGTTTTCAAAGCATATGGATGAAGTTTTAGGCAAAGTTAGTTTACTAAAATCTTAATATTGAATATTTAATTATAAAAACACATAATGGACAATATTTGAAGTGTCCATTGTAATTTGCTTGAATTTACACAGTAATGAGGCATAAAATGACATAAAATAAAATTAACATGTCTAAACAGCATTTTTCAACACATACGGATGAAACTTTGACCAAAATGAGTGTGGCAGAAAGTTTATATTGAATATTTAATAATAAAATCATATAATAGACAATATTAGGAGTGTTCGTATCAATTTTCACGAAATTCATTGAAGTTACAAGGCCAAAATAATATAAAACACAATCAACTTATTTAAACAACTGTTTTTATTGCATTTAGAGCATATTTTGGGCAAAATGAGTTTCGTAGAATAGTCATATAGAATATTCAACTGTGAAAACATACAATAAACAACATTAGGAGTGCACATTTGAATTTTAATGAATTTACACGCAGTTGTGAGGCCAAAATACGATAAAACGCAGAAAACTCATTTAAACAGCAGTTTGAAATTCATCTTGATTTCATTTTTGGCAAATTAAATGTCATAAAATCTTAATATTGAATATTTAACTATTGAAACATATAATAGACAAAATTAGAAGTCTCCATTTAAATTTGCATGAATTTATGCGCAGTTGTGAGGCCAAAATTACATAAAATGAAATCAACTTGTTTAAACGACAGTTTTTAATACATATGGATGATATTTTATGCAAAATGAGTGTCGTAGAATTATTATATTAAATATTTAATTCTAAAAACACATAATATAAAATATTAGGAGTGTTCATAAGAATTTGCATGAATTTATATGCAGTTATGAGGTTAAAATAACATAAAACGCAAACAAGTCATTTTAACAGCAGTTCTCAATGCATCTGGATGATGTTTTAGGCAAATTTTGTGTTGGAAAATATTAATATTGAATATTTAATTATAATAACATGCAACAGATAATATTTGAAGGGTCCATGTGAATTTTCATGAATGTACGCACAGTAATGGGGCAAAATATAACATAAAATGCAAACAACCCGTTTAAGCAGAAGTTTTAATACATTCGGATGATGTTTTTGAGCAAAATGAGTGTCAGAGAAAAATTCATATTGAATATTCAATTATAAAATCATATAGTGGACAATATTAGGAGTGTTCATATTAATTTTCATGAAATTAATTTCAGTTATGAGGCAAAAGTAACATAAAACACAATCAACTTATTTAAACAATAGTTTTTAATGCATCCAGCGGATGTGTTGTGCAAAATGAGTGTCGTAGAATATTCACGTTAGATATTCAATTGTAAAAACATATAAGAGACAATATTAGTAGAGTTCATATGAATTCGGACGAATTTACGTGCGGTAGTGAGGCCAAAATAACATAAAACGAAAACAACTCGTTAAAACAGCAGATTTAATTCAACTGGATGATATTTTGGATAAAATAAGTGTCATAGAATCTTAATATTGAATATTTAATTATAAAAACATATGATAGCCAAAATTATATGTGTCCATATATATTTTCCGAATTTATGCATAGTTATGAGACCAAAGTAACACAAAATGCAAGTAACTTGATAAAACAGCAGTTTTTAATACATGCGGATGATGTTTTTTGCAAAATAAGTGTTGCAGAATATTAATATTGAATATTTTGTTATAAAAACACATAATACAAAATATTTGGAGTGTTCATATAATTTTTTACGAATTTATGCGCAGTTATGAGGCCAAAATAACATAAAACACAAACAACTCGTTTAAACTGCAGTTTTCAAAGCATATGGATGAAGTTTTAGGCAAAGTTAGTTTACTAAAATCTTAATATTGAATATTTAATTATAAAAACACATAATGGACAATATTTGAAGTGTCCATTGTAATTTGCTTGAATTTACACAGTAATGAGGCATAAAATGACATAAAATAAAATTAACATGTCTAAACAGCATTTTTCAACACATACGGATGAAACTTTGACCAAAATGAGTGTGGCAGAAAGTTTATATTGAATATTTAATAATAAAATCATATAATAGACAATATTAGGAGTGTTCGTATCAATTTTCACGAAATTCATTGAAGTTACAAGGCCAAAATAATATAAAACACAATCAACTTATTTAAACAACTGTTTTTATTGCATTTAGAGCATATTTTGGGCAAAATGAGTTTCGTAGAATAGTCATATAGAATATTCAACTGTGAAAACATACAATAAACAACATTAGGAGTGCACATTTGAATTTTAATGAATTTACACGCAGTTGTGAGGCCAAAATACGATAAAACGCAGAAAACTCATTTAAACAGCAGTTTGAAATTCATCTTGATTTCGTTTTTGGCAAATTAAATGTCATAAAATCTTAATATTGAATATTTAACTATTGAAACATATAATAGACAAAATTAGAAGTCTCCATTTAAATTTGCATGAATTTATGCGCAGTTGTGAGGCCAAAATTACATAAAATGAAATCAACTTGTTTAAACGACAGTTTTTAATACATATGGATGATATTTTATGCAAAATGAGTGTCGTAGAATTATTATATTAAATATTTAATTCTAAAAACACATAATATAAAATATTAGGAGTGTTCATAAGAATTTGCATGAATTTATATGCAGTTATGAGGTTAAAATAACATAAAACGCAAACAAGTCATTTTAACAGCAGTTCTCAATGCATCTGGATGATGTTTTAGGCAAATTTTGTGTTGGAAAATATTAATATTGAATATTTAATTATAATAACATGCAACAGATAATATTTGAAGGGTCCATGTGAATTTTCATGAATGTACGCACAGTAATGGGGCAAAATATAACATAAAATGCAAACAACCCGTTTAAGCAGAAGTTTTAATACATTCGGATGATGTTTTTGAGCAAAATGAGTGTCAGAGAAAAATTCATATTGAATATTCAATTATAAAATCATATAGTGGACAATATTAGGAGTGTTCATATTAATTTTCATGAAATTAATTTCAGTTATGAGGCAAAAGTAACATAAAACACAATCAACTTATTTAAACAATAGTTTTTAATGCATCCAGCGGATGTGTTGTGCAAAATGAGTGTCGTAGAATATTCACGTTAGATATTCAATTGTAAAAACATATAAGAGACAATATTAGTAGAGTTCATATGAATTCGGACGAATTTACGTGCGGTAGTGAGGCCAAAATAACATAAAACGAAAACAACTCGTTAAAACAGCAGATTTAATTCAACTGGATGATATTTTGGATAAAATAAGTGTCATAGAATCTTAATATTGAATATTTAATTATAAAAACATATGATAGCCAAAATTATATGTGTCCATATATATTTTCCGAATTTATGCATAGTTATGAGACCAAAGTAACACAAAATGCAAGTAACTTGATAAAACAACAGTTTTTAATACATGCGGATGATGTTTTTTGCAAAATAAGTGTTGCAGAATATTAATATTGAATATTTTATTATAAAAACACATAATACAAAATATTTGGAGTGTTCATATAATTTTTTACGAATTTATGCGCAGTTATGAGGCCAAAATAACATAAAACACAAACAACTCGTTTAAACTGCAGTTTTCAAAGCATATGGATGAAGTTTTAGGCAAAGTTAGTTTACTAAAATCTTAATATTGAATATTTAATTATAAAAACACATAATGGACAATATTTGAAGTGTCCATTGTAATTTGCTTGAATTTACACAGTAATGAGGCATAAAATGACATAAAATAAAATTAACATGTCTAAACAGCATTTTTCAACACATACGGATGAAACTTTGACCAAAATGAGTGTGGCAGAAAGTTTATATTGAATATTTAATAATAAAATCATATAATAGACAATATTAGGAGTGTTCGTATCAATTTTCACGAAATTCATTGAAGTTACAAGGCCAAAATAATATAAAACACAATCAACTTATTTAAACAACTGTTTTTATTGCATTTAGAGCATATTTTGGGCAAAATGAGTTTCGTAGAATAGTCATATAGAATATTCAACTGTGAAAACATACAATAAACAACATTAGGAGTGCACATTTGAATTTTAATGAATTTACACGCAGTTGTGAGGCCAAAATACGATAAAACGCAGAAAACTCATTTAAACAGCAGTTTGAAATTCATCTTGATTTCGTTTTTGGCAAATTAAATGTCATAAAATCTTAATATTGAATATTTAACTATTGAAACATATAATAGACAAAATTAGAAGTCTCCATTTAAATTTGCATGAATTTATGCGCAGTTGTGAGGCCAAAATTACATAAAATGAAATCAACTTGTTTAAACGACAGTTTTTAATACATATGGATGATATTTTATGCAAAATGAGTGTCGTAGAATTATTATATTAAATATTTAATTCTAAAAACACATAATATAAAATATTAGGAGTGTTCATAAGAATTTGCATGAATTTATATGCAGTTATGAGGTTAAAATAACATAAAACGCAAACAAGTCATTTTAACAGCAGTTCTCAATGCATCTGGATGATGTTTTAGGCAAATTTTGTGTTGGAAAATATTAATATTGAATATTTAATTATAATAACATGCAACAGATAATATTTGAAGGGTCCATGTGAATTTTCATGAATGTACGCACAGTAATGGGGCAAAATATAACATAAAATGCAAACAACCCGTTTAAGCAGAAGTTTTAATACATTCGGATGATGTTTTTGAGCAAAATGAGTGTCAGAGAAAAATTCATATTGAATATTCAATTATAAAATCATATAGTGGACAATATTAGGAGTGTTCATATTAATTTTCATGAAATTAATTTCAGTTATGAGGCAAAAGTAACATAAAACACAATCAACTTATTTAAACAATAGTTTTTAATGCATCCAGCGGATGTGTTGTGCAAAATGAGTGTCGTAGAATATTCACGTTAGATATTCAATTGTAAAAACATATAAGAGACAATATTAGTAGAGTTCATATGAATTCGGACGAATTTACGTGCGGTAGTGAGGCCAAAATAACATAAAACGAAAACAACTCGTTAAAACAGCAGATTTAATTCAACTGGATGATATTTTGGATAAAATAAGTGTCATAGAATCTTAATATTGAATATTTAATTATAAAAACATATGATAGCCAAAATTATATGTGTCCATATATATTTTCCGAATTTATGCATAGTTATGAGACCAAAGTAACACAAAATGCAAGTAACTTGATAAAACAACAGTTTTTAATACATGCGGATGATGTTTTTTGCAAAATAAGTGTTGCAGAATATTAATATTGAATATTTTATTATAAAAACACATAATACAAAATATTTGGAGTGTTCATATAATTTTTTACGAATTTATGCGCAGTTATGAGGCCAAAATAACATAAAACACAAACAACTCGTTTAAACTGCAGTTTTCAAAGCATATGGATGAAGTTTTAGGCAAAGTTAGTTTACTAAAATCTTAATATTGAATATTTAATTATAAAAACACATAATGGACAATATTTGAAGTGTTCATTGTAATTTGCTTGAATTTACACAGTAATGAGGCATAAAATGACATAAAATAAAATTAACATGTCTAAACAGCATTTTTCAACACATACGGATGAAACTTTGACCAAAATGAGTGTGGCAGAAAGTTTATATTGAATATTTAATAATAAAATCATATAATAGACAATATTAGGAGTGTTCGTATCAATTTTCACGAAATTCATTGAAGTTACAAGGCCAAAATAATATAAAACACAATCAACTTATTTAAACAACTGTTTTTATTGCATTTAGAGCATATTTTGGGCAAAATGAGTTTCGTAGAATAGTCATATAGAATATTCAACTGTGAAAACATACAATAAACAACATTAGGAGTGCACATTTGAATTTTAATGAATTTACACGCAGTTGTGAGGCCAAAATACGATAAAACGCAGAAAACTCATTTAAACAGCAGTTTGAAATTCATCTTGATTTCGTTTTTGGCAAATTAAATGTCATAAAATCTTAATATTGAATATTTAACTATTGAAACATATAATAGACAAAATTAGAAGTCTCCATTTAAATTTGCATGAATTTATGCGCAGTTGTGAGGCCAAAATTACATAAAATGAAATCAACTTGTTTAAACGACAGTTTTTAATACATATGGATGATATTTTATGCAAAATGAGTGTCGTAGAATTATTATATTAAATATTTAATTCTAAAAACACATAATATAAAATATTAGGAGTGTTCATAAGAATTTGCATGAATTTATATGCAGTTATGAGGTTAAAATAACATAAAACGCAAACAAGTCATTTTAACAGCAGTTCTCAATGCATCTGGATGATGTTTTAGGCAAATTTTGTGTTGGAAAATATTAATATTGAATATTTAATTATAATAACATGCAACAGATAATATTTGAAGGGTCCATGTGAATTTTCATGAATGTACGCACAGTAATGGGGCAAAATATAACATAAAATGCAAACAACCCGTTTAAGCAGAAGTTTTAATACATTCGGATGATGTTTTTGAGCAAAATGAGTGTCAGAGAAAAATTCATATTGAATATTCAATTATAAAATCATATAGTGGACAATATTAGGAGTGTTCATATTAATTTTCATGAAATTAATTTCAGTTATGAGGCAAAAGTAACATAAAACACAATCAACTTATTTAAACAATAGTTTTTAATGCATCCAGCGGATGTGTTGTGCAAAATGAGTGTCGTAGAATATTCACGTTAGATATTCAATTGTAAAAACATATAAGAGACAATATTAGTAGAGTTCATATGAATTCGGACGAATTTACGTGCGGTAGTGAGGCCAAAATAACATAAAACGAAAACAACTCGTTAAAACAGCAGATTTAATTCAACTGGATGATATTTTGGATAAAATAAGTGTCATAGAATCTTAATATTGAATATTTAATTATAAAAACATATGATAGCCAAAATTATATGTGTCCATATATATTTTCCGAATTTATGCATAGTTATGAGACCAAAGTAACACAAAATGCAAGTAACTTGATAAAACAACAGTTTTTAATACATGCGGATGATGTTTTTTGCAAAATAAGTGTTGCAGAATATTAATATTGAATATTTTATTATAAAAACACATAATACAAAATATTTGGAGTGTTCATATAATTTTTTACGAATTTATGCGCAGTTATGAGGCCAAAATAACATAAAACACAAACAACTCGTTTAAACTGCAGTTTTCAAAGCATATGGATGAAGTTTTAGGCAAAGTTAGTTTACTAAAATCTTAATATTGAATATTTAATTATAAAAACACATAATGGACAATATTTGAAGTGTCCATTGTAATTTGCTTGAATTTACACAGTAATGAGGCATAAAATGACATAAAATAAAATTAACATGTCTAAACAGCATTTTTCAACACATACGGATGAAACTTTGACCAAAATGAGTGTGGCAGAAAGTTTATATTGAATATTTAATAATAAAATCATATAATAGACAATATTAGGAGTGTTCGTATCAATTTTCACGAAATTCATTGAAGTTACAAGGCCAAAATAATATAAAACACAATCAACTTATTTAAACAACTGTTTTTATTGCATTTAGAGCATATTTTGGGCAAAATGAGTTTCGTAGAATAGTCATATAGAATATTCAACTGTGAAAACATACAATAAACAACATTAGGAGTGCACATTTGAATTTTAATGAATTTACACGCAGTTGTGAGGCCAAAATACGATAAAACGCAGAAAACTCATTTAAACAGCAGTTTGAAATTCATCTTGATTTCGTTTTTGGCAAATTAAATGTCATAAAATCTTAATATTGAATATTTAACTATTGAAACATATAATAGACAAAATTAGAAGTCTCCATTTAAATTTGCATGAATTTATGCGCAGTTGTGAGGCCAAAATTACATAAAATGAAATCAACTTGTTTAAACGACAGTTTTTAATACATATGGATGATATTTTATGCAAAATGAGTGTCGTAGAATTATTATATTAAATATTTAATTCTAAAAACACATAATATAAAATATTAGGAGTGTTCATAAGAATTTGCATGAATTTATATGCAGTTATGAGGTTAAAATAACATAAAACGCAAACAAGTCATTTTAACAGCAGTTCTCAATGCATCTGGATGATGTTTTAGGCAAATTTTGTGTTGGAAAATATTAATATTGAATATTTAATTATAATAACATGCAACAGATAATATTTGAAGGGTCCATATGAATTTTCATGAATGTACGCACAGTAATGGGGCAAAATATAACATAAAATGCAAACAACCCGTTTAAGCAGAAGTTTTAATACATTCGGATGATGTTTTTGAGCAAAATGAGTGTCAGAGAAAAATTCATATTGAATATTCAATTATAAAATCATATAGTGGACAATATTAGGAGTGTTCATATTAATTTTCATGAAATTAATTTCAGTTATGAGGCAAAAGTAACATAAAACACAATCAACTTATTTAAACAATAGTTTTTAATGCATCCAGCGGATGTGTTGTGCAAAATGAGTGTCGTAGAATATTCACGTTAGATATTCAATTGTAAAAACATATAAGAGACAATATTAGTAGAGTTCATATGAATTCGGACGAATTTACGTGCGGTAGTGAGGCCAAAATAACATAAAACGAAAACAACTCGTTAAAACAGCAGATTTAATTCAACTGGATGATATTTTGGATAAAATAAGTGTCATAGAATCTTAATATTGAATATTTAATTATAAAAACATATGATAGCCAAAATTATATGTGTCCATATATATTTTCCGAATTTATGCATAGTTATGAGACCAAAGTAACACAAAATGCAAGTAACTTGATAAAACAACAGTTTTTAATACATGCGGATGATGTTTTTTGCAAAATAAGTGTTGCAGAATATTAATATTGAATATTTTATTATAAAAACACATAATACAAAATATTTGGAGTGTTCATATAATTTTTTACGAATTTATGCGCAGTTATGAGGCCAAAATAACATAAAACACAAACAACTCGTTTAAACTGCAGTTTTCAAAGCATATGGATGAAGTTTTAGGCAAAGTTAGTTTACTAAAATCTTAATATTGAATATTTAATTATAAAAACACATAATGGACAATATTTGAAGTGTCCATTGTAATTTGCTTGAATTTACACAGTAATGAGGCATAAAATGACATAAAATAAAATTAACATGTCTAAACAGCATTTTTCAACACATACGGATGAAACTTTGACCAAAATGAGTGTGGCAGAAAGTTTATATTGAATATTTAATAATAAAATCATATAATAGACAATATTAGGAGTGTTCGTATCAATTTTCACGAAATTCATTGAAGTTACAAGGCCAAAATAATATAAAACACAATCAACTTATTTAAACAACTGTTTTTATTGCATTTAGAGCATATTTTGGGCAAAATGAGTTTCGTAGAATAGTCATATAGAATATTCAACTGTGAAAACATACAATAAACAACATTAGGAGTGCACATTTGAATTTTAATGAATTTACACGCAGTTGTGAGGCCAAAATACGATAAAACGCAGAAAACTCATTTAAACAGCAGTTTGAAATTCATCTTGATTTCGTTTTTGGCAAATTAAATGTCATAAAATCTTAATATTGAATATTTAACTATTGAAACATATAATAGACAAAATTAGAAGTCTCCATTTAAATTTGCATGAATTTATGCGCAGTTGTGAGGCCAAAATTACATAAAATGAAATCAACTTGTTTAAACGACAGTTTTTAATACATATGGATGATATTTTATGCAAAATGAGTGTCGTAGAATTATTATATTAAATATTTAATTCTAAAAACACATAATATAAAATATTAGGAGTGTTCATAAGAATTTGCATGAACTTATATGCAGTTATGAGGTTAAAATAACATAAAACGCAAACAAGTCATTTTAACAGCAGTTCTCAATGCATCTGGATGATGTTTTAGGCAAATTTTGTGTTGGAAAATATTAATATTGAATATTTAATTATAATAACATGCAACAGATAATATTTGAAGGGTCCATATGAATTTTCATGAATGTACGCACAGTAATGGGGCAAAATATAACATAAAATGCAAACAACCCGTTTAAGCAGAAGTTTTAATACATTCGGATGATGTTTTTGAGCAAAATGAGTGTCAGAGAAAAATTCATATTGAATATTCAATTATAAAATCATATAGTGGACAATATTAGGAGTGTTCATATTAATTTTCATGAAATTAATTTCAGTTATGAGGCAAAAGTAACATAAAACACAATCAACTTATTTAAACAATAGTTTTTAATGCATCCAGCGGATGTGTTGTGCAAAATGAGTGTCGTAGAATATTCACGTTAGATATTCAATTGTAAAAACATATAAGAGACAATATTAGTAGAGTTCATATGAATTCGGACGAATTTACGTGCGGTAGTGAGGCCAAAATAACATAAAACGAAAACAACTCGTTAAAACAGCAGATTTAATTCAACTGGATGATATTTTGGATAAAATAAGTGTCATAGAATCTTAATATTGAATATTTAATTATAAAAACATATGATAGCCAAAATTATATGTGTCCATATATATTTTCCGAATTTATGCATAGTTATGAGACCAAAGTAACACAAAATGCAAGTAACTTGATAAAACAACAGTTTTTAATACATGCGGATGATGTTTTTTGCAAAATAAGTGTTGCAGAATATTAATATTGAATATTTTATTATAAAAACACATAATACAAAATATTTGGAGTGTTCATATAATTTTTTACGAATTTATGCGCAGTTATGAGGCCAAAATAACATAAAACACAAACAACTCGTTTAAACTGCAGTTTTCAAAGCATATGGATGAAGTTTTAGGCAAAGTTAGTTTACTAAAATCTTAATATTGAATATTTAATTATAAAAACACATAATGGACAATATTTGAAGTGTCCATTGTAATTTGCTTGAATTTACACAGTAATGAGGCATAAAATGACATAAAATAAAATTAACATGTCTAAACAGCATTTTTCAACACATACGGATGAAACTTTGACCAAAATGAGTGTGGCAGAAAGTTTATATTGAATATTTAATAATAAAATCATATAATAGACAATATTAGGAGTGTTCGTATCAATTTTCACGAAATTCATTGAAGTTACAAGGCCAAAATAATATAAAACACAATCAACTTATTTAAACAACTGTTTTTATTGCATTTAGAGCATATTTTGGGCAAAATGAGTTTCGTAGAATAGTCATATAGAATATTCAACTGTGAAAACATACAATAAACAACATTAGGAGTGCACATTTGAATTTTAATGAATTTACACGCAGTTGTGAGGCCAAAATACGATAAAACGCAGAAAACTCATTTAAACAGCAGTTTGAAATTCATCTTGATTTCGTTTTTGGCAAATTAAATGTCATAAAATCTTAATATTGAATATTTAACTATTGAAACATATAATAGACAAAATTAGAAGTCTCCATTTAAATTTGCATGAATTTATGCGCAGTTGTGAGGCCAAAATTACATAAAATGAAATCAACTTGTTTAAACGACAGTTTTTAATACATATGGATGATATTTTATGCAAAATGAGTGTCGTAGAATTATTATATTAAATATTTAATTCTAAAAACACATAATATAAAATATTAGGAGTGTTCATAAGAATTTGCATGAATTTATATGCAGTTATGAGGTTAAAATAACATAAAACGCAAACAAGTCATTTTAACAGCAGTTCTCAATGCATCTGGATGATGTTTTAGGCAAATTTTGTGTTGGAAAATATTAATATTGAATATTTAATTATAATAACATGCAACAGATAATATTTGAAGGGTCCATGTGAATTTTCATGAATGTACGCACAGTAATGGGGCAAAATATAACATAAAATGCAAACAACCCGTTTAAGCAGAAGTTTTAATACATTCGGATGATGTTTTTGAGCAAAATGAGTGTCAGAGAAAAATTCATATTGAATATTCAATTATAAAATCATATAGTGGACAATATTAGGAGTGTTCATATTAATTTTCATGAAATTAATTTCAGTTATGAGGCAAAAGTAACATAAAACACAATCAACTTATTTAAACAATAGTTTTTAATGCATCCAGCGGATGTGTTGTGCAAAATGAGTGTCGTAGAATATTCACGTTAGATATTCAATTGTAAAAATATATAAGAGACAATATTAGTAGAGTTCATATGAATTCGGACGAATTTACGTGCGGTAGTGAGGCCAAAATAACATAAAACGAAAACAACTCGTTAAAACAGCAGATTTAATTCAACTGGATGATATTTTGGATAAAATAAGTGTCATAGAATCTTAATATTGAATATTTAATTATAAAAACATATGATAGCCAAAATTATATGTGTCCATATATATTTTCCGAATTTATGCATAGTTATGAGACCAAAGTAACACAAAATGCAAGTAACTTGATAAAACAACAGTTTTTAATACATGCGGATGATGTTTTTTGCAAAATAAGTGTTGCAGAATATTAATATTGAATATTTTGTTATAAAAACACATAATACAAAATATTTGGAGTGTTCATATAATTTTTTACGAATTTATGCGCAGTTATGAGGCCAAAATAACATAAAACACAAACAACTCGTTTAAACTGCAGTTTTCAAAGCATATGGATGAAGTTTTAGGCAAAGTTAGTTTACTAAAATCTTAATATTGAATATTTAATTATAAAAACACATAATGGACAATATTTGAAGTGTCCATTGTAATTTGCTTGAATTTACACAGTAATGAGGCATAAAATGACATAAAATAAAATTAACATGTCTAAACAGCATTTTTCAACACATACGGATGAAACTTTGACCAAAATGAGTGTGGCAGAAAGTTTATATTGAATATTTAATAATAAAATCATATAATAGACAATATTAGGAGTGTTCGTATCAATTTTCACGAAATTCATTGAAGTTACAAGGCCAAAATAATATAAAACACAATCAACTTATTTAAACAACTGTTTTTATTGCATTTAGAGCATATTTTGGGCAAAATGAGTTTCGTAGAATAGTCATATAGAATATTCAACTGTGAAAACATACAATAAACAACATTAGGAGTGCACATTTGAATTTTAATGAATTTACACGCAGTTGTGAGGCCAAAATACGATAAAACGCAGAAAACTCATTTAAACAGCAGTTTGAAATTCATCTTGATTTCGTTTTTGGCAAATTAAATGTCATAAAATCTTAATATTGAATATTTAACTATTGAAACATATAATAGACAAAATTAGAAGTCTCCATTTAAATTTGCATGAATTTATGCGCAGTTGTGAGGCCAAAATTACATAAAATGAAATCAACTTGTTTAAACGACAGTTTTTAATACATATGGATGATATTTTATGCAAAATGAGTGTCGTAGAATTATTATATTAAATATTTAATTCTAAAAACACATAATATAAAATATTAGGAGTGTTCATAAGAATTTGCATGAATTTATATGCAGTTATGAGGTTAAAATAACATAAAACGCAAACAAGTCATTTTAACAGCAGTTCTCAATGCATCTGGATGATGTTTTAGGCAAATTTTGTGTTGGAAAATATTAATATTGAATATTTAATTATAATAACATGCAACAGATAATATTTGAAGGGTCCATGTGAATTTTCATGAATGTACGCACAGTAATGGGGCAAAATATAACATAAAATGCAAACAACCCGTTTAAGCAGAAGTTTTAATACATTCGGATGATGTTTTTGAGCAAAATGAGTGTCAGAGAAAAATTCATATTGAATATTCAATTATAAAATCATATAGTGGACAATATTAGGAGTGTTCATATTAATTTTCATGAAATTAATTTCAGTTATGAGGCAAAAGTAACATAAAACACAATCAACTTATTTAAACAATAGTTTTTAATGCATCCAGCGGATGTGTTGTGCAAAATGAGTGTCGTAGAATATTCACGTTAGATATTCAATTGTAAAAACATATAAGAGACAATATTAGTAGAGTTCATATGAATTCGGACGAATTTACGTGCGGTAGTGAGGCCAAAATAACATAAAACGAAAACAACTCGTTAAAACAGCAGATTTAATTCAACTGGATGATATTTTGGATAAAATAAGTGTCATAGAATCTTAATATTGAATATTTAATTATAAAAACATATGATAGCCAAAATTATATGTGTCCATATATATTTTCCGAATTTATGCATAGTTATGAGACCAAAGTAACACAAAATGCAAGTAACTTGATAAAACAACAGTTTTTAATACATGCGGATGATGTTTTTTGCAAAATAAGTGTTGCAGAATATTAATATTGAATATTTTGTTATAAAAACACATAATACAAAATATTTGGAGTGTTCATATAATTTTTTACGAATTTATGCGCAGTTATGAGGCCAAAATAACATAAAACACAAACAACTCGTTTAAACTGCAGTTTTCAAAGCATATGGATGAAGTTTTAGGCAAAGTTAGTTTACTAAAATCTTAATATTGAATATTTAATTATAAAAACACATAATGGACAATATTTGAAGTGTCCATTGTAATTTGCTTGAATTTACACAGTAATGAGGCATAAAATGACATAAAATAAAATTAACATGTCTAAACAGCATTTTTCAACACATACGGATGAAACTTTGACCAAAATGAGTGTGGCAGAAAGTTTATATTGAATATTTAATAATAAAATCATATAATAGACAATATTAGGAGTGTTCGTATCAATTTTCACGAAATTCATTGAAGTTACAAGGCCAAAATAATATAAAACACAATCAACTTATTTAAACAACTGTTTTTATTGCATTTAGAGCATATTTTGGGCAAAATGAGTTTCGTAGAATAGTCATATAGAATATTCAACTGTGAAAACATACAATAAACAACATTAGGAGTGCACATTTGAATTTTAATGAATTTACACGCAGTTGTGAGGCCAAAATACGATAAAACGCAGAAAACTCATTTAAACAGCAGTTTGAAATTCATCTTGATTTCGTTTTTGGCAAATTAAATGTCATAAAATCTTAATATTGAATATTTAACTATTGAAACATATAATAGACAAAATTAGAAGTCTCCATTTAAATTTGCATGAATTTATGCGCAGTTGTGAGGCCAAAATTACATAAAATGAAATCAACTTGTTTAAACGACAGTTTTTAATACATATGGATGATATTTTATGCAAAATGAGTGTCGTAGAATTATTATATTAAATATTTAATTCTAAAAACACATAATATAAAATATTAGGAGTGTTCATAAGAATTTGCATGAATTTATATGCAGTTATGAGGTTAAAATAACATAAAACGCAAACAAGTCATTTTAACAGCAGTTCTCAATGCATCTGGATGATGTTTTAGGCAAATTTTGTGTTGGAAAATATTAATATTGAATATTTAATTATAATAACATGCAACAGATAATATTTGAAGGGTCCATGTGAATTTTCATGAATGTACGCACAGTAATGGGGCAAAATATAACATAAAATGCAAACAACCCGTTTAAGCAGAAGTTTTAATACATTCGGATGATGTTTTTGAGCAAAATGAGTGTCAGAGAAAAATTCATATTGAATATTCAATTATAAAATCATATAGTGGACAATATTAGGAGTGTTCATATTAATTTTCATGAAATTAATTTCAGTTATGAGGCAAAAGTAACATAAAACACAATCAACTTATTTAAACAATAGTTTTTAATGCATCCAGCGGATGTGTTGTGCAAAATGAGTGTCGTAGAATATTCACGTTAGATATTCAATTGTAAAAACATATAAGAGACAATATTAGTAGAGTTCATATGAATTCGGACGAATTTACGTGCGGTAGTGAGGCCAAAATAACATAAAACGAAAACAACTCGTTAAAACAGCAGATTTAATTCAACTGGATGATATTTTGGATAAAATAAGTGTCATAGAATCTTAATATTGAATATTTAATTATAAAAACATATGATAGCCAAAATTATATGTGTCCATATATATTTTCCGAATTTATGCATAGTTATGAGACCAAAGTAACACAAAATGCAAGTAACTTGATAAAACAACAGTTTTTAATACATGCGGATGATGTTTTTTGCAAAATAAGTGTTGCAGAATATTAATATTGAATATTTTGTTATAAAAACACATAATACAAAATATTTGGTGTGTTCATATAATTTTTTACGAATTTATGCGCAGTTATGAGGCCAAAATAACATAAAACACAAACAACTCGTTTAAACTGCAGTTTTCAAAGCATATGGATGAAGTTTTAGGCAAAGTTAGTTTACTAAAATCTTAATATTGAATATTTAATTATAAAAACACATAATGGACAATATTTGAAGTGTCCATTGTAATTTGCTTGAATTTACACAGTAATGAGGCATAAAATGACATAAAATAAAATTAACATGTCTAAACAGTATTTTTCAACACATACGGATGAAACTTTGACCAAAATGAGTGTGGCAGAAAGTTTATATTGAATATTTAATAATAAAATCATATAATAGACAATATTAGGAGTGTTCGTATCAATTTTCACGAAATTCATTGAAGTTACAAGGCCAAAATAATATAAAACACAATCAACTTATTTAAACAACTGTTTTTATTGCATTTAGAGCATATTTTGGGCAAAATGAGTTTCGTAGAATAGTCATATAGAATATTCAACTGTGAAAACATACAATAAACAACATTAGGAGTGCACATTTGAATTTTAATGAATTTACACGCAGTTGTGAGGCCAAAATACGATAAAACGCAGAAAACTCATTTAAACAGCAGTTTGAAATTCATCTTGATTTCGTTTTTGGCAAATTAAATGTCATAAAATCTTAATATTGAATATTTAACTATTGAAACATATAATAGACAAAATTAGAAGTCTCCATTTAAATTTGCATGAATTTATGCGCAGTTGTGAGGCCAAAATTACATAAAATGAAATCAACTTGTTTAAACGACAGTTTTTAATACATATGGATGATATTTTATGCAAAATGAGTATCGTAGAATTATTATATTAAATATTTAATTCTAAAAACACATAATATAAAATATTAGGAGTGTTCATAAGAATTTGCATGAATTTATATGCAGTTATGAGGTTAAAATAACATAAAACGCAAACAAGTCATTTTAACAGCAGTTCTCAATGCATCTGGATGATGTTTTAGGCAAATTTTGTGTTGGAAAATATTAATATTGAATATTTAATTATAATAACATGCAACAGATAATATTTGAAGGGTCCATGTGAATTTTCATGAATGTACGCACAGTAATGGGGCAAAATATAACATAAAATGCAAACAACCCGTTTAAGCAGAAGTTTTAATACATTCGGATGATGTTTTTGAGCAAAATGAGTGTCAGAGAAAAATTCATATTGAATATTCAATTATAAAATCATATAGTGGACAATATTAGGAGTGTTCATATTAATTTTCATGAAATTAATTTCAGTTATGAGGCAAAAGTAACATAAAACACAATCAACTTATTTAAACAATAGTTTTTAATGCATCCAGCGGATGTGTTGTGCAAAATGAGTGTCGTAGAATATTCACGTTAGATATTCAATTGTAAAAACATATAAGAGACAATATTAGTAGAGTTCATATGAATTCGGACGAATTTACGTGCGGTAGTGAGGCCAAAATAACATAAAACGAAAACAACTCGTTAAAACAGCAGATTTAATTCAACTGGATGATATTTTGGATAAAATAAGTGTCATAGAATCTTAATATTGAATATTTAATTATAAAAACATATGATAGCCAAAATTATATGTGTCCATATATATTTTCCGAATTTATGCATAGTTATGAGACCAAAGTAACACAAAATGCAAGTAACTTGATAAAACAACAGTTTTTAATACATGCGGATGATGTTTTTTGCAAAATAAGTGTTGCAGAATATTAATATTGAATATTTTGTTATAAAAACACATAATACAAAATATTTGGAGTGTTCATATAATTTTTTACGAATTTATGCGCAGTTATGAGGCCAAAATAACATAAAACACAAACAACTCGTTTAAACTGCAGTTTTCAAAGCATATGGATGAAGTTTTAGGCAAAGTTAGTTTACTAAAATCTTAATATTGAATATTTAATTATAAAAACACATAATGGACAATATTTGAAGTGTCCATTGTAATTTGCTTGAATTTACACAGTAATGAGGCATAAAATGACATAAAATAAAATTAACATGTCTAAACAGCATTTTTCAACACATACGGATGAAACTTTGACCAAAATGAGTGTGGCAGAAAGTTTATATTGAATATTTAATAATAAAATCATATAATAGACAATATTAGGAGTGTTCGTATCAATTTTCACGAAATTCATTGAAGTTACAAGGCCAAAATAATATAAAACACAATCAACTTATTTAAACAACTGTTTTTATTGCATTTAGAGCATATTTTGGGCAAAATGAGTTTCGTAGAATAGTCATATAGAATATTCAACTGTGAAAACATACAATAAACAACATTAGGAGTGCACATTTGAATTTTAATGAATTTACACGCAGTTGTGAGGCCAAAATACGATAAAACGCAGAAAACTCATTTAAACAGCAGTTTGAAATTCATCTTGATTTCGTTTTTGGCAAATTAAATGTCATAAAATCTTAATATTGAATATTTAACTATTGAAACATATAATAGACAAAATTAGAAGTCTCCATTTAAATTTGCATGAATTTATGCGCAGTTGTGAGGCCAAAATTACATAAAATGAAATCAACTTGTTTAAACGACAGTTTTTAATACATATGGATGATATTTTATGCAAAATGAGTGTCGTAGAATTATTATATTAAATATTTAATTCTAAAAACACATAATATAAAATATTAGGAGTGTTCATAAGAATTTGCATGAATTTATATGCAGTTATGAGGTTAAAATAACATAAAACGCAAACAAGTCATTTTAACAGCAGTTCTCAATGCATCTGGATGATGTTTTAGGCAAATTTTGTGTTGGAAAATATTAATATTGAATATTTAATTATAATAACATGCAACAGATAATATTTGAAGGGTCCATGTGAATTTTCATGAATGTACGCACAGTAATGGGGCAAAATATAACATAAAATGCAAACAACCCGTTTAAGCAGAAGTTTTAATACATTCGGATGATGTTTTTGAGCAAAATGAGTGTCAGAGAAAAATTCATATTGAATATTCAATTATAAAATCATATAGTGGACAATATTAGGAGTGTTCATATTAATTTTCATGAAATTAATTTCAGTTATGAGGCAAAAGTAACATAAAACACAATCAACTTATTTAAACAATAGTTTTTAATGCATCCAGCGGATGTGTTGTGCAAAATGAGTGTCGTAGAATATTCACGTTAGATATTCAATTGTAAAAACATATAAGAGACAATATTAGTAGAGTTCATATGAATTCGGACGAATTTACGTGCGGTAGTGAGGCCAAAATAACATAAAACGAAAACAACTCGTTAAAACAGCAGATTTAATTCAACTGGATGATATTTTGGATAAAATAAGTGTCATAGAATCTTAATATTGAATATTTAATTATAAAAACATATGATAGCCAAAATTATATGTGTCCATATATATTTTCCGAATTTATGCATAGTTATGAGACCAAAGTAACACAAAATGCAAGTAACTTGATAAAACAACAGTTTTTAATACATGCGGATGATGTTTTTTGCAAAATAAGTGTTGCAGAATATTAATATTGAATATTTTGTTATAAAAACACATAATACAAAATATTTGGAGTGTTCATATAATTTTTTACGAATTTATGCGCAGTTATGAGGCCAAAATAACATAAAACACAAACAACTCGTTTAAACTGCAGTTTTCAAAGCATATGGATGAAGTTTTAGGCAAAGTTAGTTTACTAAAATCTTAATATTGAATATTTAATTATAAAAACACATAATGGACAATATTTGAAGTGTCCATTGTAATTTGCTTGAATTTACACAGTAATGAGGCATAAAATGACATAAAATAAAATTAACATGTCTAAACAGCATTTTTCAACACATACGGATGAAACTTTGACCAAAATGAGTGTGGCAGAAAGTTTATATTGAATATTTAATAATAAAATCATATAATAGACAATATTAGGAGTGTTCGTATCAATTTTCACGAAATTCATTGAAGTTACAAGGCCAAAATAATATAAAACACAATCAACTTATTTAAACAACTGTTTTTATTGCATTTAGAGCATATTTTGGGCAAAATGAGTTTCGTAGAATAGTCATATAGAATATTCAACTGTGAAAACATACAATAAACAACATTAGGAGTGCACATTTGAATTTTAATGAATTTACACGCAGTTGTGAGGCCAAAATACGATAAAACGCAGAAAACTCATTTAAACAGCAGTTTGAAATTCATCTTGATTTCGTTTTTGGCAAATTAAATGTCATAAAATCTTAATATTGAATATTTAACTATTGAAACATATAATAGACAAAATTAGAAGTCTCCATTTAAATTTGCATGAATTTATGCGCAGTTGTGAGGCCAAAATTACATAAAATGAAATCAACTTGTTTAAACGACAGTTTTTAATACATATGGATGATATTTTATGCAAAATGAGTGTCGTAGAATTATTATATTAAATATTTAATTCTAAAAACACATAATATAAAATATTAGGAGTGTTCATAAGAATTTGCATGAATTTATATGCAGTTATGAGGTTAAAATAACATAAAACGCAAACAAGTCATTTTAACAGCAGTTCTCAATGCATCTGGATGATGTTTTAGGCAAATTTTGTGTTGGAAAATATTAATATTGAATATTTAATTATAATAACATGCAACAGATAATATTTGAAGGGTCCATGTGAATTTTCATGAATGTACGCACAGTAATGGGGCAAAATATAACATAAAATGCAAACAACCCGTTTAAGCAGAAGTTTTAATACATTCGGATGATGTTTTTGAGCAAAATGAGTGTCAGAGAAAAATTCATATTGAATATTCAATTATAAAATCATATAGTGGACAATATTAGGAGTGTTCATATTAATTTTCATGAAATTAATTTCAGTTATGAGGCAAAAGTAACATAAAACACAATCAACTTATTTAAACAATAGTTTTTAATGCATCCAGCGGATGTGTTGTGCAAAATGAGTGTCGTAGAATATTCACGTTAGATATTCAATTGTAAAAACATATAAGAGACAATATTAGTAGAGTTCATATGAATTCGGACGAATTTACGTGCGGTAGTGAGGCCAAAATAACATAAAACGAAAACAACTCGTTAAAACAGCAGATTTAATTCAACTGGATGATATTTTGGATAAAATAAGTGTCATAGAATCTTAATATTGAATATTTAATTATAAAAACATATGATAGCCAAAATTATATGTGTCCATATATATTTTCCGAATTTATGCATAGTTATGAGACCAAAGTAACACAAAATGCAAGTAACTTGATAAAACAACAGTTTTTAATACATGCGGATGATGTTTTTTGCAAAATAAGTGTTGCAGAATATTAATATTGAATATTTTGTTATAAAAACACATAATACAAAATATTTGGAGTGTTCATATAATTTTTTACGAATTTATGCGCAGTTATGAGGCCAAAATAACATAAAACACAAACAACTCGTTTAAACTGCAGTTTTCAAAGCATATGGATGAAGTTTTAGGCAAAGTTAGTTTACTAAAATCTTAATATTGAATATTTAATTATAAAAACACATAATGGACAATATTTGAAGTGTCCATTGTAATTTGCTTGAATTTACACAGTAATGAGGCATAAAATGACATAAAATAAAATTAACATGTCTAAACAGCATTTTTCAACACATACGGATGAAACTTTGACCAAAATGAGTGTGGCAGAAAGTTTATATTGAATATTTAATAATAAAATCATATAATAGACAATATTAGGAGTGTTCGTATCAATTTTCACGAAATTCATTGAAGTTACAAGGCCAAAATAATATAAAACACAATCAACTTATTTAAACAACTGTTTTTATTGCATTTAGAGCATATTTTGGGCAAAATGAGTTTCGTAGAATAGTCATATAGAATATTCAACTGTGAAAACATACAATAAACAACATTAGGAGTGCACATTTGAATTTTAATGAATTTACACGCAGTTGTGAGGCCAAAATACGATAAAACGCAGAAAACTCATTTAAACAGCAGTTTGAAATTCATCTTGATTTCGTTTTTGGCAAATTAAATGTCATAAAATCTTAATATTGAATATTTAACTATTGAAACATATAATAGACAAAATTAGAAGTCTCCATTTAAATTTGCATGAATTTATGCGCAGTTGTGAGGCCAAAATTACATAAAATGAAATCAACTTGTTTAAACGACAGTTTTTAATACATATGGATGATATTTTATGCAAAATGAGTGTCGTAGAATTATTATATTAAATATTTAATTCTAAAAACACATAATATAAAATATTAGGAGTGTTCATAAGAATTTGCATGAATTTATATGCAGTTATGAGGTTAAAATAACATAAAACGCAAACAAGTCATTTTAACAGCAGTTCTCAATGCATCTGGATGATGTTTTAGGCAAATTTTGTGTTGGAAAATATTAATATTGAATATTTAATTATAATAACATGCAATAGATAATATTTGAAGGGTCCATGTGAATTTTCATGAATGTACGCACAGTAATGGGGCAAAATATAACATAAAATGCAAACAACCCGTTTAAGCAGAAGTTTTAATACATTCGGATGATGTTTTTGAGCAAAATGAGTGTCAGAGAAAAATTCATATTGAATATTCAATTATAAAATCATATAGTGGACAATATTAGGAGTGTTCATATTAATTTTCATGAAATTAATTTCAGTTATGAGGCAAAAGTAACATAAAACACAATCAACTTTGTGCGACCCTTTTTCGCGCGCCGCCGCACCGCCGCCGGGCGATGGGTTCTGCGGAAGAAGGACACGGAGATCCCTCCCGAGCGTGCATCTGCTGGGTGTCGGCCGATTCTGCCGTTTAGAGATATTTGGATGCACATTCAGGGGGTTTTTTTAGTGATTGTGAGTTCTTGTAGATTCCGGTGGGCGCAAGCCCCCACCGTTAATTACCCTGGGCTACGAACCTCGAGGCACCTCTGGATCTTTGAAAGAGAGAAGCAAATAGTATAGATAAAAGATGATCAAGTGGTCGTCTAGGTTTATAAAACGGGGTCTACGGAAGATGAACCTACAAACAGATCGGTTCAATCTATGGAAGACAAACCTACAAACAGATCGGTTTTGTCCTATGGGGGACGAACCTACAAACAGATCGGTTCAGTCCATGCCACCTCGAGATGTAACCTTACCAACAGACCAGGTTAATCTCTTCATAGGAGGCTTGAGGTGAGTCTACATACAGACCGACTCGACCTCCGTTGATCTAGAAGATAAACCTACAAACAGACCGGTTCAATCTTAACTAGTCAACAACCAATCACACAAAATACAACTCGAAGCACTGAGCCGGTTGATCTTGAGGTTGGTGAATCAGGAGAAGGGTGGATATGGCCCACGTGTTTCTTCTCACCGATCTTCTAGATCATGAATTCGTAGCACTAAGCCGATTCATAAACCTAGGAAACACAATTGCACACAATGTCAAACCTGAAGCGCTGGGCTAGTTCAACATTGAGGCATGTGTTAGTGAAGGAACCTACCTACAGAACGGTTCACATTCACTGTTTTGTGGATGAATCTACCAACAGACCGATTCAATCTCACAGTCTCGGGAAATGAGTCAGGAGACAAACTCATCGACGGACGAGTTCAGTCTTGCCAGCTCAAATGGTCATGAATTACTTGTTCATGACACCGAGCCATTAAGATGTCACTTTGCTCGGACATCGTAATGTTCTTCTTCTTCAAAGTCGACATAACTCTCCATGCTGATGCCGTAGCTTTGGTCATTCTTCAGCGAGCGTCAAGATGTTCTTGTCTCGACTAATCATTCTACGTGTTGCATTACTTGTGCAGAATTACTATGGTGCCCTACACCCCTTGTGTGAGCGTATTCAATCATGAGTTACTTGCTCATGGCAGCGAGTCATTAAGATGTCACCTATCTAGGACATCATAATGTTCTTCCTCTTCAGAGTCGATGTATATCTCCATGTTAGTATCTGTGCGACCCTTTTTCGCGCGCCGCCGCACCGCCGCCGGGCGATGGGTTCTGCGGAAGAAGGACACGGAGATCCCTCCCGAGCGTGCATCTGATGGGTGTCGGCCGATTCTGCCGTTTAGAGATTATTTGGATGCACATTCAGGGGGTTTTTAGTGATTGTGAGTTCTTGTAGATTCCGGTGGGCGCAAGCCCCCACCGTTAATTACCCTGGGCTACGAACCTCGAGGCACCTCTGGATCTTTGAAAGAGAGAAGCAAATAGTATAGTTAAGAGATGGGCAAGTGGTCGTCTAAGTTTATAAAAATGGATCTACGGAAGATGAACCTACCAACAGACCGGTTCAATCTATGGAAGACAAACCTACAAACAGATCGGTTTTGTCTTATGGGGGACGAACCTACAAACAGACCGGTTCAGTCCATGCCACCTCGAGATGTAACCTTACCAACAGACCAGGTTAATCTCTTCATAGGGGGCTTGAGGTGAGTCTACATACAGACCGACTCGACCTCCGTTGATCTAGAAGATAAACCTACAAACAGACCGGTTCAATCTTAACTAGTCAACAACCAATCACACAAAATACAACTCGAAGCACTGAGCCGGTTGATCTTGAGGTTGGTGAATCAGGAGAAGGGTGGCTATGGCCCACGTATTTCTTCTCACCGATCTTCTAGATCATGAATTCGAAGCACTAAGCCGATTCATAAACCTAGGAAACACAATTGCACACAATGTCAAACCTGAAGCGCTGGGCCAGTTCAACATTGAGGCATGTGTTAGTGAAGGAACCTACCTACAGAACGGTTCACATTCACTGTTTTGTGGATGAATCTACCAACAGACCGATTCAATCTCACATTCTCGGGAAATGAGCCAGGAGATAAACTCATCGACGGACGAGTTCAGTCTTGCCAGCTCAAATGGTCATGAATTACTTGTTCATGACACCGAGTCATTAAGATGTCACTTCGCTAGGACATCGTAATGTTCTTCATCTTCAAAGTCGACATATCTCTCCATGCTGATGTCGTAGCTTTGGTCAATCTTCAACGAACGCCAAGATGTTCTTGTTTCGACTAATCATTCTACGTGTTGCATTACTTGTGCAAAATTACTATGTAGCCCTACACCCCTTGTGTGAGCGTATTCAATCATGAGTTACTTGCTCATGGCAGCGAGTCATTAAGATGTCACCTCTCTAGGACATCATAATGTTCTTCTTCTTCAGAGTCGACGTATATCTTCATGTTAGTATCGTAGCTCTGGTTATTCTTCATCAAACATCAAGATGTTCTTGTCTCGATGTATCTTCTCAGGTCGCTATCGAAGCCTTAATCTTCAAACGTCAAGATGTTCTTGTCTCAACGCATCTTCTTCATATTGCTATCGAAGCCTTAATCTTCTCACGTCGAGATGTTCTTGTCTCAACGTATTTTATTATTATTCATCAAATGTCAAGATGTTCTTGTCTCGACATATCTTTCTAAATGTTGTGCAAATATTCTCATGTGACTCTACACTCCTTGTGTGAGCATTTTTTATTCATCTCAAAAATATACAAAGCCCATATAATATCTTCTATTATTATCTCTATTATCAAGATGCATTTATTTATTATTGTTATTATTATTATTATTATTATTATTATTATTATTATTACTATTATTACTATTATTATTATTTTTGAATGCTATTTATCTATGTAGAAAACTATTTACAAAAATAATAGAAAATGGGTAGCTATTAACTTAGAACTTTATTTATATTTTTGGGATTTTATAATAGCTAAAATAGTAGAATTTTATTTTCATTACTTCTAAACTCTATGTATTCTATAGAAAATCACTTACAAAAGTAATAGAAAATAAAATGGCTATATTTTTTTTTATTTGTATTTTTAAAATGTTTATAATAGCTAAAGTAATAGAATTTTATTATTATATTCTATTATATTTAAAATACTATTCATTATGTAAGAATCATTTACAAAATTAAAAGGTGGTTAGCTATACTATTTTATTATTATTATTTTTTTTTTTATATTTTTTTTATTATTATTATTTATGATAGCTAAAAGAAATCATTACTAATATTCTATCCTATTTATTATACTATTCATTATTTTTATTATTTCTATTTATTATCTATGGAAAAGTATAAGATTTTTTATTATTAGTTGAAAATAACCATAAGAGATGAAATTCATTATATTTTTATTACAACTATTATTTTTATTACAGTTTATTCATCAAAAGTATTTTTATTGTATATTTGCATGGGAGTAACAAAAGAAATACAATTCATATTATAAAACTATATTATCATTTTTTTTTTATCATAAAAGAAAATGTATTTTACTATTTATTACCATAGTAATATATTTTGTATATTTTGTGCTATTTACTTTTATTATTCTTTTTACAGAAAGATATCAATATAATATTTATTGTTATTCATATTTTTTTTTATATATTTTTTTTTATATTTATCAAAGAATATAGCTACTCTCATTATTTATTATGGTATATTATTATCACCATTATTATTTCATGGAAAATCACTTGAAAAATCAGTAAAATATATCTAGTTATTATTTATGATTTTTATTTGTATTTTTGGAATTTTTTATAGTATTTAAAATGACAAGTCAAAATTAGGTCAAACATATCAATATAGGTAATGTTTTTTGCTTTTAAATTGTTTTATCATGATTATATTTCTAAAACTGGAATATTATTGTATAGAAAAATAGTATGAAAAATAAGAAAATTTTAGAAACAAATTTGAGTCAATTTGGAGTTTAATAGCATTTTCAAATCATTCATTTATCCTATATTATTAATATTTTGCTATTATTTGATTACTGGGCCTAATCTGGGCCGTTGGATCTATATTGAGATTAGTGCATATCTTTCATATATCTTTACTCTTATTTGAATCGTCCGATATGTTTTAAGATTAGTTCCTAGTAGATGAACGATTTAGATCCACTCATTATTATTCCTTTTAACGGTCGATTCACGGGAGACGTTGGATTTCTTTGAGATTCACTAAGATCCGTATCTGCGCATCAAATCTCGCGCAGGGGCTTCTCTTCATCCCCTCTGCCGATCACTTCACTGAGATGCGTGCTACCGCGCTTCTGGTGATCGGAGCTCTTGATCGATGATCGGCCACTACCCCTAGCATCGCCCTACTCGGAGGAGTATGATCTTGATCTTTGATTCGAGATCCATCGGTCAGATTGCTACATAACCCAGTACCGTTTCGGTACAGTTCATAATTCGGTACCGATTGCTTTGATTGCTTATTTTGATCAAATTGCCGATTGATTCTAGTAAAATCTTTCAGATTAATCTTTGTTAATTGATGTTATACCGGATTATTTATTCAATTTTGCTTTAATTCCAATCTTCTTTGAGTAATTGGTCTCGTTATATACTGGTACCGCGCGATTCAACTCAAACAGTCAAATTCCTTTCAATTGATGCTTGATTTTGGTGATGCTTCTTCTTCCGCATATGTGATACTGTTACATCACCATGTTCAAGTTATCAATTCAACTTCAATACAATGGTATCGGTTTGAATTTCACTGATTGTCAGATCGACAGAATTGAGAGGACGGAAATCCTTCTACCAATTTGTCTAATTCACCGATCAAATGGAGAATGGGAGGCCTACAAGAGACCTACTACCAATCTTGTGCCTTCAGATCCTTTGCTTAGAGAAGAACAAAGTAAAAAGACTGGAAAATGGATTTAAACTCAAAATTTGAATGTTTGAGCTGAATTTTCTGATCTTATTCATATAGCCATAGTGATTTATATTATAAATTGGGTTTGAAAAGAGCAAGACTGAAGATCATAAATCAAGAATTAATAAAGAATTCAAGAGAAATCAAATGCAAATGAAAATTCCAATAGAAATGGCTAAATCGGCTTACATAATTGCAACAATTGAAATTCTCATTTTACATTTACCTTGTTCAACTGAGAATGCACCAAGATTGCTAAATTTCAATCGAATTGAGAGAGCTAGGCTTGCTCTACTATCAATTGATTTCAATTTCGGCCTTGGAGATGATTTTCACCCTTTCTTCCTTTCTCTTGTTACTATATCTCTCTCTCTCTCTCTCTCAATTGCTAGATTTTCCAGAGCTCCTCTATCTATCTGATTCTGTGAGTTTATATAGGCTAAAAGGTATGAAATTTGCTAAATGGTGATTGGTTAGAAGATTAGCACTTGGATTACGGTTTTTATTCAATCTTCACCCTTGGTTCGGCTTAGATCAATGGCTGGGATGCTACTGTGCTTTCTAATCACTCAATTGAGTTGGCCTTTGGCAGCTAGGCCGTTTGAGTTAGTTACACACATTTTCATATTTACCCTCTTGCCACTCTCTTGACTTAACCGGCCTTCACTCATTTCTGGATCATTCTAGAACTTTCTCTATACTTGGCAATCACCAGAGGGTCCCTCTGGATACTATAAAAGCCTTTACACAGTTTAAATTTCTTATTTCTCCATTTAAGCCCGATTTTCCACTCAATCACCATTGCTATCACTCTTTCACCAATTCATTCAATTGCAAGCTTTTTCAGCTTCCTCTTAGCTCCAGTAATTGATCTGGTCTGTCTCTTGCACTACTGGTGTACTCCATTGTCAAGTTTGAGCTCACTGTTCTTCCTCCGATTATTGACTTGGTGGAATACTGTTGTAAAGCTTCACAAGGTGTTATCTTTGCATCTGGAGAGTGTCGCCTTAGTGGAAGGAGGCTACTTGCATAATCAATTTCACATTTGTGAACTTGCAAAGGTCAATCCCAATTTCAACCTTACTAACTGTTTTAGACTAATTTTCCTTGTTCCTTTCGTAATCTCCAAAATTCATAGCTTTTCCATGCTTTAATCAATGTTCTGCATCTTTATATTGAAGGAATTTGAATTATTACGCCATCTCTAGCTTATTCATCCATGGCGCCTTTCGATCAATCGCGCGGAAGAAAGAGACGCAGAGGAAGAAGAGAAGAAGGAGGCGCCTCTGGAGGGGTTGGCCTTGGCGCACGTGAACCGCAACAGAGTGGGGTCCACAGCCAGGGGGATAATGCGCATGAGCCAGGTACACCTTTCCTTTCTTTATCCTTTATTTAAATTCCAGTTGTATTCGAATGAGTTTGGTTCACATAGTGGCTTATGCGCCTCTGATTCATAAACCTGACAATAGGGTCCCACCTGTAAGGTTATGTGAGTATACGCCTATAGATCTAATTAGCAGTTGATTAGTATAATGATTAGGGTTAATAGGCTGAGGTGGCTCTGCCTGATTGGTTGGTTGCTTATTAAACAAACCCTTAGTGTTAATAACCTGTGTGTGATGTGGCCCTGTAAGATAGTGCCATGTGGCACCTTGTGTTGCTCTGTACCAATTATAAGGAGCCATGTGTCTCTCCTTATACACACTGTATGATGACATGGCACCAGTGAGTGCATGCCATGTGGCATCCAGTGGGGCCCACTTGTCAGTCGCCTTATAGCATAGTGAGATTCACAGTGGTGAGGTGGACCAATAAGGGGAGGCCACATGGCAATGGGCTGTTGAGGTGGCCTTATAGCATGCTGCCATTTGTCCAGCTATTGAATGAGATGGCTGCTGATGTGGATCAATGGCTGACTGCCATGTGGCATAGGTGGGGCCCACTTGTCAGGTCTGCAGGGGTGTGGGGCCCACATGGCTGAAGTGGACCAATGGGGTGCTGACACGTGGCATGAGGTGGCCCAATGAGATGCTGACACGTGTCACACCCTCTCTCTTCTCTGATTCGGTGTAGGTGTGCTTAGGATCCCCAGTTTGTACCCAGATGTGTCTCTGTCCCCAGATTGCACCCAGATGAACCCTTGATTGAATCTCAGCCTTTGATCAATCCATTTATTCTGCCTTTATCTTCCCTGAATTTATTCTGATAGCTCCACTTATCCAAAAATCATGAAAATTTCACCAAAAATCCCTAAATTCATGATGATCATCCCTGTAATTTTTAATTCCATTTTTACCCTTCCTTCTCTGGATTAAAAATTCTTTTATTCATAAAACCCTATTATTCCTTATGAATTAATCCCTGATCTCAATTGTAGCTCTGTGTCTCTGCCAATTATCTCCCTCTTGCAGAAACCACCCTAACTAGATATCAATTAGACTTATATTGATATTTATTAGGGCTTGATTTGATCAAATGCTGACTACTTATCAGCAATTAATACAAATCTAGACTTGATCAGATGGTTGCTCCCAGCTTTGGCACCTGATCAGTCTTGTGAAATTGACTTTCAATCCCTTAACATGAGGGTGACTTGGTCAAATAACTGACTACTTATCAGTAATTGACACAAATCAAAGCATGGTTAGGTGGTTGCTCGCAGCTTTGGCACCAGGTCAGCCTTGAAAACAAAATCACATTTGGAATTTCTCATGATTAGTTGCATCAAAATGCTAGCTTGGCATTGACATCATTTCATGTAGTATAGGGATTATACTGCTTCAGCTCCTTCCTAGGGTTAGCTTCAAAGGCAGATTTCTAGGGTTCAATTCTGACCCTCTTCAATAGGTCACTGAGGTGTGGGGTCCACCTGTCAGTGAAAATGGTCATATGGATGACTCATCAGATAGGCTGTGCCATTAGGTTCATCTACAAGGGGCTGCCAGGTGGGTCCCACTTGTCAGAGAAAATATAATCAAATGGCTGACCCATCAGGAGATTTTCTCTCTCCTAAATCTCCCGAGGGTCAGCCACTTCGAATGGGCAGAAGGTGGCTGGGTATTTATATCCTTGCTCCATATTTAGGATTTCCTTGTGGGATTAATGCTTAACCTCTGTTCCGGGTTAATTAGCTTTCTTAACAAAATAGGCTAGGTCCATGTCATTGGAGCTGCTCATAAGGGATTGCCATGTGGGTCCCACTTGTCAGAAAAGATAAAATCACATGGTGACACCCAAGAGGTCTCCTCTCTCCCTCGATCTTCTTGGGTGTCACACATGCTGAGTGGATAGAGAATAGCGGGGTATTTATACTCTTCACTTTGCGCTCAGCATTCCATTGTGGGACTAATGGATTTGTTCCGGGGTTATGCAGCGGCCTTTCCTGATCAGTGGGCCACCTTTCCACTGCTCTCTTTCTTCTCCCCCTTTCTTATGATTTATCATCAATTTATTTCATTTATTCATCTACTCATCCTTGAAATTTTTTTAAGGGTAAACAGTATCGTAGCTCTGATTATTCTTCATTAAGCGCCAAGATGTTCTTGTCTCGACATACTCCTTTATGTTGCTATTGAAGCCTTATTCATCTCACGTCAAGATGTTCTTGTCTCAACGTATCTTATTATTCTTCATCAGGTGTCGAGATGTTCTTGTCTCGACGTATCTTCTCCTGTTGCTATCAAAGCCTTAATCATCTCACGTCAAGATGTTCCTGTCTCAACGCATCTTTTCATGTTGTCATTGCAATCTTAGTTATCTTCCGTCAAGGTGCTCTCGTCTTGACTAATCATTCTAAATGTCATATCATGTGTGCAAATATTCCTACGTGGCTCTACACTCCTTATGTGAGCATATTTATTTATTTCTAAAATGCACAAAGTCTATTATAATATCTTCCATTATTATAAAGATGCATTTATTATTATTATTATTATTACTATTATTATTATTATTATTATTACAATTATTATATTACTATTATTATTTTTATTATTATTATTTTTATTTCTTAAACCCTATTTGTCTATGTAGAAAATTATTTACAAAAATAATAGGAGAAGGGGTAGCTATTAATATTTTTGGGATTTTTATAATGGCTAAAATAATAGAATTTTTTTTATTTTTATTATTTCTAATCCCTATTTATTTTGTAGAAAATCATTTACAAAAATGATAGAAAGTAAGATAGCTATGTTTTTATTTATATTTTCAAAAAATGCTTATAATAGCTAAAGTAATAGGATTTTGTTATTATATTCTATTATATTGTAATACTATTCATTATGTAAGAATTATTTACAAAATCAAAAGATGGTTAGTTATACTATTTTACTACTATTATATTTTTTATTATTATTATTTTCTTTTATTATTTTTTTTATTATATTTTTTTTTATATTTATAATAGCTAAAAGAAATCATTACTAATATTCTATTTTATTTATTATACTATTCATTATATCTATTTTTATTATTTCTATTTATTATCCATAGAAAAATATAAGATTTTTTTATTATTATTTGAAAATAGTCATAAGAGATGAAATTCATTATGTTTTTATTACAATTATTATTTTTATTACATTTTATTCATCAAAAATATTTTTATTGTATATTTGTATAGAAATAACAAAAGAAATACAATTCATATTATAAAACTATATTATCATTCTTTATTATGAAAGAAAATGTATTTTACCATTTATTACCATAGTAGTATATTTTTGTATATTTTGTGCTATTTATTTCTAGTATTCTTTTTTTTACAGAAAATATCAATATAATATCTATTATTATATATTTTTTTATTTATCAAAGAATATAGCTAATCTCATTTTTATTATAACATATTACTATCATCATTATTATTTCATGGAAAATCACTTGAAAAATCAGTAAAATATATCTAGTTATTATTTATGATTTTTATTTGTATTTTTGGAATTTTTATAGTATTTAAAATGACAAGTCAAAGCTAGGTCAAACATATCAATATAGGTAATGTTTTTTGCTTTTAAATTGTTTTATCATGATTGTATTTTTAAAACTGGAATATTATTGTATAGGAAAATAGTATGAAAAATAATAAAATTTTAGAAACAAATTTGAATCAATTTGGAGTTCAATAGCATTTTCAAATCATTTATTTACTCTATATTATTACTATTCTGTTATTATTTAATTAATGGGCTTAATCTGGGCCGCCAAATCTGTATCAAGATCAGCGCCTATCTTTTATTTAACTCCATTCTTATTTGGGCCGTCAGATTTGCTTTGAGATTAATTTGTATTAGATGGACGGCCCAGATTCATATCCACATCTTTATTTAATACAGCGCTTTATTTCACACGTTCGATCTTTTCAAGATTCACACACGCGCGTTAATATCCGTGCCGCTGCGATTATCTGACTCTCCAGTCAACAGCTTCTTCAAGATTCACGCTAACGACGTCGCCGGCGATTGCGGCCATCTTCCTCCGATCAGGCGACTTCCCTAGCATCGCCTTGTTATAAGGAATCATTCCGTGGTGTCTGATCAACAATCTATACGGTAAATCGTGTTGTATACCCATACCAGATGAATCAATTTGGTACCAGTCGGTACCGAGTGTTACATTCTCTAAATTCAAAGCAATTGATCATGTTTTCCATCAATTAATTACTCAATTAGCATGGTATATACATGAAAATACCTTCTAGCATGACTAGAGCGATTCAAATTGGTCTGTGATTCTACTATTCGGTATGGTTGTTGAAATGCAATAGGAGCTGTCGGTACCGATCGCAATTTTCCTCAAATTCTTATTATTCATTGATCAACATTGGCATTATCATGCTTAATACTCTTTATAACACTCATCTAAACTATGACACACATGCTTATGCTTATGATCTTCCCTAATTCTCAATCTAAAACTCAATTTCAGAAACGGAACGCGATAACAGTATTAAAACTTCAAATCAGTCGAGTTCTCAAGATTATATCTGAGATCAATCGACTTTAAAGGACTCCACAGACCCTAATGCATATAGTACTAACAGGGATCAAGGTAATTCTCACTCAAGAATCAAGAATTGATCAATGAACTCAACTGTTACCGAGTTCTCAAGTTGAACTGAGATCAATCGATTTAACAGCCTCATTCATCAATCTTTGAGCAAAATTCATTGAAAGAAATGAAAGATTTATACTATATAAACTTGCAATGCATGAAATAAAGAAGAAAATCATGAAGAAATAGTTGAAATTCGAAGAAATTCAAAGACAGTACAGTGAAATACTGATTTCCAGTGGCGATTACATCTCTAAAGCTTCAATCTTCAAAAATTAAACTCACTGACTCTCAATTAGCAAGTAATAGAGTGTAGAGCTTACCTTCAGACAAGCAATTGAAGCAAAGGAATTGAGTTCTCAAGTTAAAACCGAGATCAATCAATTCTGCTAAGCTTCTCTTGATTTTTGTTCCTCTCTTGCTCTCTCTCTCTCTCTAGATTCTATATGCAATCTCTATAGTATCTTCTCTCTGTCTCCTATCTTCTGTATGTGTGTGTTGTTTGTTCTCCATGGATCAGATGTTTTATATAGGCAATTGGGATGGTGCACCAAGGAATCAGAACTGTACACCACTCATACACCAACAATTGGACTTCCTTGGCTCATGGGTATGGTTCTTCAATTCTGTTAGTGCTTCTGTTGCGATGTGGGCCCCTATTCAAAGAATCCAAAGCTTAAGCCTTTCACTGTTGACCATGTTTGACTCCCCTTCTTATCTGTTGCTAGAACCTTCTAGAGCATCTAAACATACTATATATACTCATTCCAATGTATCTAGAGCATTCATTCATCCTCTGCCATTGTAGTTTATCTCCAAAATTCAAAGCTTTATCACCCGATTGTGAGCTTTGATCAAAGACATATCTCCACTATCCAATTGATAATCTCCATCACTTAAACAGCATCGTGTAAGTACAGGGAAGCTACAAGCATTGCCAATTCAAGCTGAGAGTGCAAGGTTTCAAGTTTTCTCCATTTGCCCGACTTCACCACTTCTTCTCAATTACTTCAATTCATCCCCTAATTGCTGTTCCTTTCTTCATACACAGCGTCGCCTAAGTGAATGGAAGGGGTCTGCATCATCAATTTTCAATTTTGAAGCAAGAATAGAAGTGCTTCATTAATCACCCGAGGTATTCATCTCTCTCAATCACCTTATTCACTTGTTGTTTTTCAATTCTGATCAATTGCACATACTCTCCCATGTATAGGCTAACTCTGGGTGAAAGGAATTGGAGTTGCGAGCTTTGGAGAGCTTGATCACCTCTAATGGCGCCTTCTGCCTCGTCGAGAAGAAGGAAGAAGAGAGGGAGGGGAGAAGGAGAAGAGAAAGAGGAGGGCGCGCTCGGCGCACAGAGTCCACAGCTAGGTGGGACCCACAGTCAGAGAGGCAACACGAGTGAGCCAGGTACACACCGCTTCTTTCTTTTGATTTAAATCTCTGATTAGATCTGTGCATAGGCTTGGTGCATGATTGTCTGTGTGAGCTATACATTCATAAACCTGACAAATGGGCCCCACATGTAAGTATATGAATCTCGGCCCATTAGTTCAGCTGTGGATTAGTTAACCCCTTGCTTAGATTTAATCAATCTGACTTGGCACACTCTGATAGGTCCACTTGTTTAATCAATCTATTAATCATCTGTTATAGTATGCTGAGGTGGCTCTGTAGTATAGTGCCATGTGGCTTAGTCCCCTGTGATGTGGCACCAATGGTTAGCTGCCATATGGCACTTGGAGTGTTGAGGTGTGATGCCATGGTGTTGCCATGTGGCACTGGGAGGGTGAAGTGGCCCTGTGGTGTAGAGCCATGTGGCACTGGGGTAGTGAGATGGCCTCCTCTGGCTGTGCCATGTGGCACAGGGTTGGGTTAAGTGGACCTCTGGTGTGGTGCCATGTGGCACTAGGGTGGTGAGGTGGCCCACTGGCTGTCTGCCACGTGGCACTAAGGTGGGGCCCACCTGTCAGTGACTCATACCTGGGTGGGGCCCACTTGCTGACATGGCCCAATGAGAGGCTGCCACGTGGCACACCCTCTCTCTTCGATTATTTTATACCTCCTGTGTTTCTTGTACCCAGTTTGTACCCAGATCTGCTGTTATCCCCAATTTGCACCCAGGATTGCTCTGATCAAATCTCAGCCTTTGATTAATTCATTTATTCTGCCTTTATTTTCCCTGAATTTATTTTAATAGCTCCACTTATCCAAAAATCATGAAAATTTCACCAAAAATCCCTAAAATCATGATGATCATCCCTGTAATTTTTAATTCCATTTTTACCCCTCCTTCTCTGGATTAAAAATTCTTTTATTCATAAAACCCTATTATCCTTTATGAATTAATCCCTGATTTCAATGGTAGCTCAATGTCTCTGCCAATTACCTCTCTCTTGCAGAAACCACCCTAACTAAATACCAATTAGACTTATATTGATATCCATTAGGGCTTGATTTGATCAAATGCTGACTACTTATCAGCAATTAATACAAATCTAGACTTGATCAGGTGGTTGCTCCCAGCTTTGGCACCTGATCAGTCTTGTGAAATTGACTTTCAATCCCTTAACATGAGGGTGACTTGGTCAAAGAACTGACTACTTATCAGTAGTTGACACAAATCAAAGCATGGTTAGGTGGTTGCTCGCAGCTTTGGCACCAGGTCAGCCTTGAAAGCAAAATCACATTTGGAATTTCTCATGATTAGTTGCATCAAAATGCTAGCTTGGCATTGACATCATTTCATGTAGTATAGGGATTATACTGCTTCAGCTCCTTTCTAGGGTTAGCTTCAAAGGCAGATTTCTAGGGTTCAATTCTGACTCCTTCAATAGGTCACTGAGGCGTGGGGGCCCACCTGTCAGTGAAAATGGTCACACGGTGACTCATCAGATAGGCTATGTTGTTAGATTCATCTACAAGGGACTGCCAGGTGGGTCCCACTTGTCAGATAAAAATGTAATCAAATGGCTGACCCATCAAGAGATTTTCTCTCTCCTAAATCTCCCGAGGGTCAGCCACCTCGAATGAGTAGGAGGTGGTGGGGTATTTATATCCTCGTCTTTCACTATATTATTTCATTGTGGGATTAATGCTTAACCTCTGTTCCGGGTTGGTTAGCTTTCTTAACAAAAATAGGCTAGGTCCATGTCATTGGAGCTGCTCATAAGGGACTGCCGTGTGGGTCCCACTTGTCAGAAAAGATAAAATCACATGGTGACACCCAAGAGGTCTCCTCTCTCCCTCGATCTTCTTGGGTGTCACACATGCTGAGTGGATAGAGAATAGCGGGGTATTTATACTCTCCACTTGCGCCCAGCATTCCATTGTGGGACTAATGGATTTGTTCCGGGGTTAGGCAGCGACCTCTCCTGATCAGTGGGCCACCTTTCCACTGCTCTCTCTCTTCTTCCCCTTTCTTATGATTTTATCATCAATTTATTTCATTTATTCATCCATTCATCCTTGAAACTTTTCAAGGGTAAACAAAGAGTCACCCACCAAGACGAGTCTTGAACGCTCGAAAGGCTTGTCTTGGTGCATTATTCCTTATTATTCTTCATTTCATTTCTCATGACGTCTTCTCTTCTTCGGGTATTGTAGTTTTATCTCATAACGCCATTCCGCGTCGCCCCTTGAGTCATTATCATTCTTTCTACGAGGATCCTAGCGATTGGACTCCTCTCATCTCAGCCATCCGAGCGACTCCTGTCTACCCGCGAGGCGGCGGTTTATTCTTCAGGGATGATCAGCCTCATGACATCATGCCCCTTCAGCCCTTAGGCGTTGCTTCTACAGCCCCTTTGACACATCTCCTGGGCAAGGAGATTATCGATGGGGAGGCTCACAGATGGACCACTGCCCCTTTCATCACTCCCTTAGAGTGCCATGGATATCAGCTAGAGTGGACCCGGTATGCGCTCATGCGGGAGGGGACTCTGCTCAGGCGAGCCGGGATATATGACTCGGTTTTCTTGTCGATGTTTCATTATCATATCGACACACCCTGGCTACGGGCCTTTTGTGAGAGGTGGAACTATTCCACCAACACTTTGTTCATTGACGATCGGGAGCTGACTCCGACTCTCCTAGAGATACAGCAGTTGACCGGGCTGCCGATCTTCGGCCATTTCTATGACGAGTTCATGGTCTCACCTGCTGACTCGGGAGACCTCACTCGATTCCCGCCTTCTTTACAGAGGACTTATGAGATTTATTATCATCTACGGAGGGGGCATCCCGGAGTTCCGTTCAGACATTGGATCGCCTATTTCACCGATCGGGTCCACACTCGCCCTACGGGTCTGGCTTCCACCAGAGATCCATTTGGTACAGGTCGGCTCGAGATTCATCACGACGGCCCTAT
>CAXKVV010001036.1:0-31075 GCA_964058805.1 Schoenoplectus triqueter | reverse complement strand
AATAGCTCAACTTATCCAAAAATCATAAATTTTTCACCAAAAATCCCTAAATTCATGATGATCACTCATGTAACTTTTAATTCCACTTTTGTCCTGCCTCCTTGCATTAAAAATTTATTTTCCAAGAAAACTCTATTTTCCTCTCTGAATAAATTCCAAATTCAATTGTAGATCAGTGTCTCTGCCAAATAAAATTTTCTTACAGAAACTCCCCTAATTAAACACCAATTAGACTTGTATTGATGTCTCATTAGGGTTTGATTTGACCAACAGTTGATTACATGTCAATAATTGATACAAATCTAGACTTGATTAGATGTTTGCAACATTGACATTTGATCAGTCTTGTAAAATTAACTTTCAATCCATATCCATTAAAGTGATTTGGATAATAATTGATTATTTATCAACAGTTGACACAAATCTTGACTTGATCAGGTATTTACAACATTGGCACCTGGTTAGCCTTGAAAGCAAAATCACATTGAAATTTCTTGTGATTGGTTGTATCAAAATACTAGCTTGACATTAACACAGTTCTTATTATATAGGGATTGTACTGCTTCAGTTCTTAGGGTTTGTTCTGAGGGTTTGATCTGAGGGTTGATCTCTTAGGGTTTAATCTTGACTTCCCTTGATGTCTATCACTGAGGTGTGGGACCTACCTGTCAGTGAATAATAATCAGATGAATGACCCCTCAAGAGATCTCTCTCCTGAATCTCCTAAGGGTCATCCACCTCGAATAAACGGGAGGTGGCAGAGCTTTTATACCTTTGGCCCCTTATCTAGAATTTCCTTGTGAGATTAATGCTTAATCCTAGCTCCGGCTTGATTAGATTTAATGGATATGCTAGATTTATGATATTGAAGCTGCTTATGTGGGACTGTCAGATAGGTCCCACTTGTCAGAGAAAAATAATCACATGGGTGACACCCAAGAGATCTCCCTTCTCTCTTGAGTCTCTTGGCTGTCACCCACATCAAGTGGACAGCGGATAGTGGGGTATTTATATCCTTACCTTTTATCCTAAATTTCCTTGTGGGATAAATAGACTTTTTCCGGAGCTCAGCAGCGACTTCTTCTAGCTAGTGGACCCTCTCTCTTGCCTTTCTCTCCTCTTTCTTATGATTTATTACTGATAATTGATATTTATCTTTAATTGTTCAGCTGCTTTATCCCTGAGATTTTTCAAGGGTAAATAAAGAGCCACCCACCAAAGTGGGTCCTGAAGTCTTGAAGAAATTGAAGGGCCTGCTTTGATGCACATATTCGACACACATTTTCCTTCCTTCTTTCTTCTCTTTCTTTTCACTATTGACTTTGTTATTTTTATAACAGACTCGGCCATCCCCCCATATGGCACGATTCTTAGGCATCCTCGGAGTCATCCCCCCATATGGTTCACTTCTCTTGGCACGAGATCTTTGAAATGCCTTTCGGGGACCACAATGATTTCCAGTGCTTCCATCTCCTCTTCTATTTCAATGTTCATGACTGAGTTGGAGCGGTGGATTTTCTTAATTGATTTCTGCCTTGCAGCTTTGGGTTTGCTGGGTACAAGGGTATGCGAGATTGTGTAGGCGACCCGTTTGCCTTTGTTACTTGGGCTGTGCGGAGCCGGGTCCTGTTGGAAGTTTTTCGGGAGCTGGATTGTCCCGTCCTTGCACCATCTTTCTACAAGATCTTTGAATACCCAGTATTCTTCAATTGTGCGGCCCAACACACGATGATAGGGGCAGAATTAACCTTTGCTTGCCTTGTCTATGTCTGCGGGTCGCTTGCAAATGGGGAGTGTCAATCCGCTTTTCATGGCATGTTCGAATATTCGAGTTGTTTTGCTCTTTAGAAAAAAATATGACTTGTTCTTCCCGGCCTTGCAGGTTGGCACAATGGCTAACTGCTTGAATGTCGCCTCTTCTTTATCTGCCTCGTTGGCTATGACGATCACCTATTTGCCGCTAACAGGTGTTTGCCTTTCTGGGGTCCCGGAATGGGATTCGCTTGTCGCTTCCTTGAGCAGTCCAGAATTATAGATAGTGGTTTGCAGGTTCTCGATCATTATCATGATCTCATTGTGTTGTACCATGATATCCTGCATCACTTCCCATTGTTCGGACATCTCTCTCCTATTATTTTCGATTTGGTGTCTCATTTCATTGACTGCATTCCAAATGCGGGCTTTGAAGTTTTCTTGCCATAAGCGCTCTTCCTTTACAAGCCTTGGCCTGACCAGGTTATCCCTACTGTTGTCGGACCCCATGTTGATCATAAATGACTCATCACTTTCATTATCTGTCTCAGATCCCTTATAGGTTTTATTGAGGATGTGGTAGATGATCTCCTCGTCGGATTCTTCTTCCCAGAGTTGACGATCACGACCAATCTCATCTTCGAAGGTGGTATTGCCTGAGTCGTCGAATGCTTCAGAGTTTTCTCCTGAAGTTGCCTCAATAATTTGGATTTGAGGTGTACTAGCAGGATTGAAGTTGAAGATGACTTCTTCCTCAGAATCTCTTGAGTTTATTTTATTTGATTTTGTCTGGACTTTGGATGTAGCCACCTGTTTGAAGTGAAAGATCACTTCTTCACCTGACTTTCTTCCGAGTCTCTAAGCTCGAGCGTCTCTGGGTTTGATGTTGAATTTGACATCTTCTTCTTCTCCGGACGAGGTGTCAAATTTAGGACCTTTATTGAAAGATTTTTGACATGCTTTCTTTGTTGGCCAGCTCGGTGTCGTGGCAGGCTTGGGCAAGAAGTACTGGGCATCATTGAACTTGATCTCATGCACCCCGAATGGCTTGACATCTCCGTCGATTCTCCTTTATTTGCCATTCTCAATGTATTTCAAGCATTGGTGCAGAGTAGAGGGTATAACCTGGTTGTTGTGAAGCCACGGGCGACCCAGTAACGCTCGATAGGAAGTCTCGGCATCAATAACGTAGAATTTAGTGGGTGCTTTTAAGCTTCCACATTGCAAGTTCAAATTTATTACTCTTAGGGACTTTTGGGAGTTTTGATTGAAGCCGTGGATGATCACCTTTTCGTCGGATAGGTTCTTTACATCTAAAGTGATGGTCTTCAGGGTTTTAAGCGGCATAATATTGATCGAGGACCCTGCATCGACCAAGATGCGGACAATCTTTTGCCCACCACAGTTTTCAATGATATACAACGGGCGGTTGTGGTCGGAAGTGCCTATCAGGAGGTCATCGTCCGTAAAGTTTATGCAAGCGGCCCGCTTGGCGGTGAATAGGGCTTCCTGCATATTTTGCTCGATGAAGTATGACTTGGAGTTCTTAGAATTTTGCAAGGCCTGGACTAGTACCTTTCTTAGGTCTTGTGACATCATTAATGCGTCAAATATACTCAGTAGCGCTGAAATTTTATGTAGATGTGCCAACACATTGTATTCTTCGCACATCGACCGTGTTCTTTTTGGGTTTTTGCTTGGGTCTTCAATCTCCATGTCTTTGTTCTGGGCTTTATTTTTTCTTTTATCAGAGTCTTTGGGGGCTTGTCTCTCGGGTACATAGGTCCTAAATCGGAGCATGGCTTTGCATTCTTCGCTTTTGGTTATGGAGGTGCTTGTTTCTCCTTAATCGCTTGGGAAGAACATCTCTTCTAAGGTTGGCGTATCTTCATCGTGGGAAGAATATACCATATTGCATGAAGCACCCCAGATTTCTTTGCTTTCTTCTTTGTTTATTCCTCCATCTATATCTTCTTTCTTTTGACTTAGGGTTAATTTCTCCCAGTTTTCTTTGGAGATGAAGTGCTGAAGGGTGATCACCTCGGGATTGCCTTGCTCACATTCTTCTATTTTTTTTCTTGGACTTGTTATTTCCGTACTTCTTCCTTCTCTTGAGAACCTAGTTTTGGATCTGGTCCACCTTGTAATACATTCTGGGTCTTGGTGGGACTATTAGCGTGATGTCGTCTTTTCATTTCATGTCAGGTTCTTTCTTGAGGGCTTTAAGCATCTTGATCGACTTCTTCGATAAGTGCATAGTCCACTGTTCTTCTTTATTTCTGTTTAGTTGGTCCGAGCTCTTCTCTTCTTCGTGAGAGATTGTGTTGGCTTGTTCATGGGCAGCTGGGCTTTGTAGGAACCCCTTGGGTAGGGTGATTTCGCCATTTTTGTATATTTTCTCAACCCAATTTTTGCTGACCCAACAATCTTCAATTGAATGTCCTAATACTCTGTGGTATAGGCAAAAGTAATAGGATTTTATGATAGCCAAAGTAATAGGATTTTATTATTATATTTTTATTATTTTCAAATTCTATTTATTTTGTAGAAAATTATTTACAAGATAAAAGATGAATTAGCTATTTTATTTTGATTTTAGAGTTTATAATAGCTAAAAGAATTATTATTATTTTTATTCTATTTATGATTTTATTTTAGGCTTTTATTATTTTTATTAATTTTATTTATTTATTATATGTGGAAAAAGCAATGAATAAGACTTTTATTTTTATTATCATTATTATTATTATTATATCTTTTTTTAGAATTCTTATAATAGCTAAAAGAATGGAATTATTATATTCTTTATTATTATTTTTCTTATTACATTTTATTCACAAAAATATTAGGAATGATTTAACTTTTATTATATTTTTATTAGTATTTTTAAACTGAAAATAATAATATTTATTCTATTATTATTATATCTTTATTTAAATTTTTAGAAATAACCAAAGGAATATAATTTATTTTATTATATAATTTTATTTTAAATTTTAAAATAAAATAAGGTATATTTACTATTTATTATTGTGATTATTTATTTTTATTTTTATAGAAAAGACTAAAATAATACTTATTCAATATTATTATTTATTCTCTTTTATAATTAAAGAATAGAGTTTATCTCATTATTTCTTATTAAATATTATTATTGCCATTATTATTTTATGAAAATCACTTGAAAAATCAGTAAAATATATTTAATTATAATTTAAGATTTTATTTGAATTTTTGGAATTTTATAATATTTAAAATAACAAGTCAAATCTAAGTCAAATAGGAAAATATAATATAGAATCTTTTGCTTTTAAATTGTTTTTATACAATAATATTTCTGTAATTATAATATTTTTATATAGAAAAATACTATGGAAAACAAAGAATCTTTAGAAATAAATTTGAGTTAATTTAGAATTTAGGAACATTTTCAAATGATTTATTTACTATTTATCTTTGATTTTCTGTTATTAATTAATAGTTGGGCTTAATGAATTGGGCCGAATTAATTTTCTTTTAACATTTCTGCTACTGGGCCTATTTCATTATTTTCATTCCATTGGGCTTATTCCCATCTGGGCCGCAGTTCAAATACTGCCTTTAACCTGGGCTGTCAGATTGTTCTGAGATTGATGCAAGGTTTATTTAAATGTTTTATTTGTACTTGGGCCGTTAGATTTAGTTGAGATACGTATTTAATAGATCTAAGGCCCAGATCTATTCCTATTTTAATTCTCTTAGTTTTTAACAAATCTCATCCGTTAATGGTCTTTAGATATTGGTGAACACTTCAATAATCGTGCAAAAGAGATCCTCTCAGCCTCCGACCTTCCGATGCTTTAGGATTAGTGCAACATGGTGTTCCCGACGATCGTAGCTCTCCTTCTCTGATCAGACTGGCGTATTAGCATCGCCTCAGTATGTAGAATCTTTCTAAAGTACCTGATTAAAGATCCATACGGTGGCAGAAGCTACACAATGATACCAACTGAGACGTATCAACTGAGATTGGTACCGAGGTGCTTCTTCTGCCAAATTCGACTTAATTGATCGAGATTTTTGATGATTGCAAGATCGATGAGCATCGTCTAACTTATTTCTATGACCTGGGATGAGTATAAAGGCTTCTTCTTCACTCTTTGTCATGTTGGAGCATGATGTTGTTCGGCAATGTATGGTACCGGTTGGTATCGGTTCTAATTCATTGTGATTTATTGAGTTAGCATGCTAGATTATTATCCCTCAGGCCTAAAGGCTCACCTAGTAAGAACTAGGGCCAGTGGCTCTCTGAGTCAGATGCTCTTGAAGTATAATTTCAATTGCGATTCACAGTACTAATTACCATTGATTTGGAATTGAATGAAATTCTCACAATTAACTAGATCTTGGTGCTTGATTAGCATATCTCAGGCCTAAGGGCTTGCCTAAGCATTGCTAAGGCTAGTGGTTTATTAAGATTGTAATGTTTTTGATCAATTATTCTCAAAGAAATTCGACGATGCACTGATTCGTACCAGATTCATCAAGTTCATTATAAATTACAAGTTCTATCTTCTCAATTGAATGAATTATACAGTTAAGGTGATTAAGAGATAACAAGTTCATACTTTCTAATTGTCATGTAAGTAGATGCAAAGAAATTAGTTAAGAAATAGAAATTCTCAATGGAAATCACTACAATAGCAATCTCATCACAAACTCTTGATTGTTTATAGTCGATCCAGGCTTAAAGGCTCACCAATCACATTGTGATTGGGCCAGTGGCTCACTGGATATTGCAAAGTATGATCAATTCTGATAGGAAGAAGTGGCAAAATCAGAAAGAAACAGAAAAGCACAAATTTATAAAGAAGAAACCTCAATGGCAAATCCGAGCAAGAAATATTCATTCATCACACCAATATGAATGAAACATACAAGAATCCCAGAGGAGAAGATACAAAGATTCTACCTTGATTAATGAATTTGCAATTCAATTACCTTTTTGCTTTGCTAAAATCCCAATTGATCGCTTCTCTTACTATTCTTCTTTTCTTGCGACTGGTAAATGGATGTGTATATGTTTTAGTGTTCTTCTCTTTCCTTCCTCCTCCCTTTTGCTATCTGATCTTCTGATTTATATAGAATGGAATCGGCCACCTTCTTGATTGTGATTGGTTAATCACCTTTAGGTCGGATTGCCAACTTGAATGAATCTCCACCCTCCATTTCACTTCAATTAACGACTAAGATGCAGTTGTGTTTGTTTCTAATCATCTCTGACAAGTTGGTTAGTTTTCTGTTATGGTTTGACTGTGCCGCAACTTCAATTGACTTCAATTCAGCACATGTTCTAATGGATGAGTGGGCCCCTTATTGTTAGATCGTATTTAAGCACCTCTTCATCACTCCGGACAACCCTTCACTCTCAATTGCACTGAGGTTTATCAAGTTCCTGAGTTGCATTTCTGTCTCGTCTTCTCCCTTAACAAAATTCAAATCTCTTCATTCAATTGCTCTCTCAATCCATGCTAAGTAGCATCACTCTGATCTGAACAGGCCTTTTCATAATTCAATTTGACCTCTAGAGCATCTATTAGGTTTACCTTTTCATTACTGCCTCCGACGACTCCTCACACTTGAACCTTCCTCTAACTCAATTGCTCCGTAATTACTTATCAATCGGCGTCGCCTTAGCACGAGGAAGCTATCCCTGTGCTCAATTTGGTGTTTGAAGCACTCAGTTGCATTCGAAAGAAGTGCACCTTTATTGTTTCAACTTGAATTGAGGTAAATTCACTGCTTAATTTCCTTTTCATCGCTAACTCCTTGTTCTAATCTCCCTAATTAATTCATTAATGCGTGTCAACTATTTCTGAAGCTTTCACAATGGTGAGACGCCATGGAAAGAGACAAGCTTGCACGCGCGAGGAGAAGAAGGAGAAGAGAGAGCGGGGTGAGTGCTCAACCGGGATAGGTGGGCTTGGTCTTCATGCACCAAAGCGCAGAAGAGGAGAAGAGCAGAGGGTTGAAACACCTACACCAGGTTCACCCTCCTTTTGTCTCTTGTTTAAATTCAACTGCATTGATCTGAGTAGGTAGATTGAATGGGCTTGGTTCACAGTTTTAATTCATGTGCTTACTCACATTGCTCTGACTGTTGGGTCCCACCCGTAAGGTTTAGTGATTGATTAGCAGTTGATTAGGGTTAATATGCTGAGGTGGCTCTGCCTGATTGGTTATCTTATTTGATAAACAACTCCCTAATTATTAATCATCTAGCTTAATGAATGGCTGAGGTGGCTTTGATCAATTATGCCATGTGTGCTGCTATGCTTACTTGTATCAATCAGAATAAGCCATCTGTCACATATGTGTATACTATGTGATGACATGGCACTAATCTGTGCCTGCCACGTGGCACCAAGTGGGGCCCACTTGTCAGTCATCTTATAGCATGGTGGGGTCCACATGGCTGAGGTGGACCAATAGGCGATTGCCATGTGGCATGCCTGTGATGAGGTGGCCTCCTTAGGTGTTACCATTTGGCGCCCCTTCTTTCTGTTGTCCACCAATCGCACATCGCCAAGTGGCATTGGTGTTGACGCAACCTCTGATGTGGCCTAGTAGGATTTGGCCACATGTCCCTGGGACAGTGTGACATGGCTAAACGGTGGCTTGCCACGTGGCATAGTCGTGGGGCCCACCTGTCAGGTCTGTAGGGGTGTGGGTCCCACCCAGCTGAGGTGGACCAATAGGAAGCTGCCAAGTGGCACAACTGTGCTGAGTTGGCCCAATCTGGTGCTGCCACGTGGCATACTCTCTCCCTTCTTCTATTTTGTATTTTCTGTGCTTCTTACACCCAGTTTGTACCCAGAGCTGCCATTATCCCCAAATTGTACCCAGAGTTGTCTTGATTAAATCTCAGCCATTGATTAATCCATTTAATCTGTTCTATCTTCTCTGAATTTATTTTAATAGCTCCACTTATTCAAAAATCATGAAAATTTCACCAAAAATCTCTAAATTCATGATAATCATCTCTGTAATTTTTAATTCCATTTTTACCCCTATTTCTCTGAACTAAAAATTTTTGTCAAGGAAACCCTGTTCTTTCCTCTGAATTAATCCTAGATTTCAATTGTAGCTCAGTGTCTCTGTTAATTATCTCTCTCTTGCAGAAACCACCCTAACTAAATACCAATTAGACTTATATTGATATTCATTAGGGTTTGATCTGATCAACAGTTGATTACTTATCAACAATTGATACAAATCTAGACTTGATCAGATGGTTGCTCCCAGCTTTGACACCTAATCAGTCATGTGAAATTGACTTTCAATCCCTTAACATGAGGGTGACTTGGTCAAAGAGCCGACTACTTATCAGTCATTGACACAAATCAAAGCATGGTTAGGTGGTTGCTCACAGCTTTGGCATCAGGTCAGCCTTGAAAGCAAAATCACATTTGAAATTTCTCATCATTGGTTGCATCAGAATACTAGCTTGGCATTGACACAATTCTAGTTGTATAGAGATTATACTGCTTCAGTCCTTAGGGTTTACTCTGAGGGTAAATCCTTAGGGTTTAATCTTGGCTCCTTTGATGTCTGTCACTGAGGTGTGGGGCCCACCTGTCAGTGAAAAATGATTACATGGATGACCCATCAGGAAATCTCTTCCTCTCTCCTGAATCTCCTGAGCGTCATCCACATCAAATGAATAGGAGATGACAGGGTATTTATATCCTTGCTCTGCACTTAGGATTTCCTTGTGGGATTAATGCTTAACCCTTGTTCCGGATTGATTAGACTTATTAGATAAGCTAGGTTCATGCTGTTCAAGTTGCTTATAAGGGGCTGCCAGGTGGGTCCCACTTGTCAGAAAAGATATAATCACATGGTGACACCCGAGAGATCTCTCTTCTCTCTCGATCCTCTCGGCTGTCACTCATGCCGAGTGGATAGAGGATAGTGGGGTATTTATACTCTTCATTTTGTGTCCAGAATTTCCTTATGGGACAAATAAAGTTGCTCCGGAGTCCGTTAGCGACCCCTTCTGATCAGTGGGCCATTTTTCTTCCCCTTTCCCTTTCCTCTTTCTTATGTTTTACTATCAACAATTGATATTCATTTTCATTTATTCAGCTGTTTATCTTTGAGATTTTCCAAGGATAAACAATTTTCTTCCCTGAGTAATGAAATGATCTCTTCATCATCTTGCCCTAACAACATATAGACTTTGAGCTTGAACTGGTGATCAGGATAATAACATTCCCCACACTTAAAGCACTGGTCCAAGACCCTTATTTGTTCAATTAGAGAGTTATTGTTGTTAGGTATTGTGATAGGTACCTTTGGAGGCTACTGGTTTTTAGTAGGTAGAGGCACTGTGTAAGGTATTAATTTGGCGCTATGTTGCATGGGTGTAGATGTAAGTATCATATTCGATACGGTGCAGATACAGGGATATAGAAAAATTTTAAAAACTAAGATATAGCTATAATATTTTATAATAAATTTATTTATAAAATAAATATAAAAATAAAAGCAACATAATAAAAAATTAAAAACAAAGGTATTTAGAAGTATAATATATATAACCCAAAATGAACTATAGCACAAACCATATATTGGTGTAGTGGTAGAGCCCCCAACATGGGATATCGTTGGTGTTGGGATCAAATCCCACTCCCATCTCTTCCATTTTAAAAGGTTTATTTAGATTTTATGCGATATTATGTGGCATCTCTTGTGCGGCTACGTATGTGGAAATCTATACCCAATCAAAATCCTACTAAAAATAGGTCTGAAACGCACCGAAATGGATCTACAATGCATCAAAATGGGTATGAAGCCGTATTGGAAAGTATAGACAAATGATTTAATTTTCCCTTTCAGACCACTAACAAAAGTATTAATGAAATCCATCTCACTGAAAGTTCTCCCCTCCAACAATATTCTGAATCCCAATTTCTCAAATTGGATCCAATACCCTTATATTGTGCCATGTTGATTTAAGGCTTTGAGGTCATCCAAAGTATTTCTTGTGTTTACTCGTTTAAAACAAGGACTAACCAACCTTGTTAACAATTCCCAATCAGGTGGCTCATGGTCAAGGAGGTATCCATCATACCATTCACTAAAAATATTATGAAGTTGCATTGTATTTATATATCCACTCAACTGTATTTTCACCATTGAAGCCGTGAAAATCTTCTCGAGGTAAAATAAATCGAGTATCTCAACGAATAAAATCAGAGTCTACCTCAAGTGTAAGACCCTTTTCAGGAGGACGAGGAGGAGCCTTGAAGGTTGAAACTGATTGACGCTATATCGGATTGGAACCACTAGCGATACCGAAAAGAATGTGCCCCGCCCGATCAAGCCGAGATATCAAATCGGCTAATTATGCTTGTAGATCAAGTTGAGAAGCCTTGATTTGCTGACAAACACCTTGAAGCAATTCACATTTATTCTTCTCAGCCTGCACGCAAGCCAATTCGGCTTCCGCCTTTAAGCGATGCTCCAAGTTCTCTTTCTCGTGTGCAAAACGATCAACGGTCTGTGTACGAAGCTCATCTATCTAGCATAGATCTCAGTCATAGCTCAATCAACCATGGTGATAGTAATAGTGAATAGTGAATTAGAATGTTATAATGAATCCCAAATAGTAATCGAGAGTTCTGATATCAATTGTAATGAGTTCTTAGAATTAATTACACTTTTGTGAAATAAGATTGCAAGAACGAACAAAAAAAATAGAGAATTTTGGGATTAAAAGTGTTTATTGGATAATATGATGATGTTTTACAGTTCATAGTGTCTCAGAGTTTAATCGATAAAATTACAACGCAAGGCATACTCGTCTATTTAAGCCTAACATAATTACATAAGTAATTAAGTAAAAAATAAAATAAGATAGTAAAACGCCATGGTAAGCTTCTGACGAGAAATAATAACTTCTGCAAAACAACTAACTACCTCAGCTGTCGTCAGATATCTTTGTGGCATTTCTGTGACTTAATTTATTCCATGACGACTTGCTTGACCCTGCAACATGGATAGTTTAACAATATCATGTGACTCCCTGTGGCCTCTATCTCATTTGGGCCTTCACACTCAGCCTGCTCGGAACGGCAGAGCGCCTTAATTAACTTCTGCGCGCCACGTTTGAATTCAAACAAATCAGTAATGGCTCCCAGCCGATTCATAGCCCTCAGCTCTAAACCTGATAGCATAATTATCATATAGTCCCCATTATTTTTTCTAAACTTTATCATACTTTTCGGTTTAATTTTTGGATTATAAATGAAATTGAAGGATTTCAACTCTTGTCCAAGTTCAGAACAGAAATAACCTGAAAATCTAATTTGGTTGAGTGAATCCGGATGTGATGTTGACCAGACCCCAAGTTCTTATAATATAAGATCTTTGTGGCAAATTAGCACTCTACACATAGGCAAAGAATGCAATGCAATTATAGCGCAGCCTACTAAGTACTAGATAGCTCTAATAAGTATGTTAAGATAATCAAATAATCCAACTGGATGAGTATATTGTCCTTGAAGGTACACAATTGATTGATGTGATTGGATTTCATTTTTAAACAGAGCATCTTATTCCCTCTTGAGAACTAATATAATGCGAATTCAGATCATGTATAGCTTGGCAATTTAATTTTCTCGTGATTAGTTTACGTTGTTTTTGTGAACATGAGTTTTAGTTATGTTCAAATCCTAAATGACAACTGTTCAAATCCCAAATGACTACATGATAGAAAACCAATATTTATAAGATATCTCCGGATTATTTACTTACTGGGTACGTAAGCAAGACAAAGTGAGGATGGTTTTTTTTGGGACAAAAATAATATAGGTCACGCCCCAGCTTTATTTCATTTTGATTTTTCATTGTTTTCTTTTACAAAAGAAAAGAAATATATATAAAAAAATCCATACTTACAAGATGTCAGTGAGATACTGATTTTTTTTAGAAGTACGGATGGTTATTAACAAGGTATTTGGCTTATTGTTTTCTGGCACTTGTAGATGACAAATTAACTGAGCCAAAATGACCATTTTTTTGCATCCCATGAGATTTTCATATAAAAAATTTAATGAGAATGATAAATTAAAATTTGAAGATGATTTGATATATTTTTTGAATTAATCTCACGGTATCTTTACTCTATATATATATATAATGATTTTATTTTTATGTTTGATTTTTTTAATTATAAAAATTTTAAATGAAGGTATAATGAACACACAAAAGAGAAAGATGAACAGTTGAAACCTTCCTTTTGTCATTTAATTGTTATATATATATAGAGTAAAGATACCGTGAGTTTAAACTCACGGAGGTCTTCTGTGAACTTAACTCAAAAAGTATATCAAATCATCTCCAACTTTTGATTTTTCACTCTCCTTAAATTTTTTATATTGAAATCTCGTGGGGTACAAAATTTTAGAATATTTTGAGTTTTCTAAGTCGCTCTTTTCAATTTTTAAAAATAATGTACAAACATTAAATATTTTATTATTATTTTTAGAACCGATTTTCAAAAATTAAAAAGGGTGACTTAGAAAACTCGAAACATCCCAAAATTTTGTACCCCACAAGATTTTAATATGAATAATTTAATGAAAGTGAAAAATTTAAATTTGAAGATGATTTGATATATTTTTTGAGTTAAACTCACGGAAATCCTCCGTGATCTTAAGCTCACGGTATATCCACTATATATATATATATCGTAAATATATCGTGAGCTTAACTCAAAAATTATATCAAATTATCTCCAAATTTTAATTTATCATTCTCATTAAACTCATTGTATTAAAATCTTATGGGATGCAAAAAAATTGATTGAACATCATTTTAAAAAATTAAAAACGGTGACTTAAAAAGCTCAAAGCACTCTAAATTTTTGCATCTCACAAGATTTTCATATAAAGAATTTAATGAGGATGATAAATTAAAATTTAGATATGATTTAATGTACTTTTTGAGTTAAACTCACGGAAGTCCTCTGTGAGCTTAAGCTCACGGTATCTATACAAACTATATATATATATAGGACACGAGTACAATTCCACTATTACTATTGTAATAGGATTCCTTTAATTAATAACAATTTAACTAGCCAATAGCTTTTCGTTCTTGAAAGTATGATTATGACGTAAATCTTATTGTAATACGAAATAATTCTGGTCAAATCTCCTAATGTGATGCAGATAGAGAATGGATCTTCCGTGGTCTTCTGATACATGGTAGACTACGGCATAGGACATTTAACAAGATTTGATAAGAAAAGTAAAATAATTTAGGTTTAGTTTATTCGCAGTGCATGGTGTTTCATGAAAAGCTTCCTGCTAGCCTGAGAAACTACACAATTAATACTAATTCATTAAAATTCAGATGTTGTTGAATTTTATACTTTGTAGCATATTAAAATTTAAGATCAACATATACATAATTTAGACTGCCTTATGCTGGTTTGTGTGTAATTATTTTTTTTTAAATGGAAGAAAAAGATCAAACTGTAAATGGAAAAATGTTTACAAGTGCATTTTATTTCACTAAGACAATTGTATGGCACCCACAAGCTAACATTATTTACAATATAAATATCATTATATATAAATGATATTTATTTATATATATTGGTGACTAAAAAATAATAGTTACTAGGTTTCTGAAAAGAGAAAAGAAATAACTAATATTAAGTTGAATAAAAGAAAATGGTTATTTCAACCAAAAAAATTATAATATTTCTTACTAAGTGCTTGTACACCCAAAAGTTTCTTTGGCAAGAAATATTTTTTTGAGTTGCCAAAATTAATATATGACCATATACAGAGACGTTTTTTGGGGAAAAATCCGCCAAGTTTTTAAATTGATGTTTTTTAGATAATATGGTAGAATTATTCACTAATTTATTTATTATAATGCAAACATAAATATATTTATTTCGTAAAATGAGTAATAATTTCATAAGTTTCATTTTAGTAGTATTGAATGAATAGTGTGTTTCCTTTACAATTCAACAAATTAAGATGTAATCCGTAATAAACTGAAAAAAAATAATATTAATTAATATGAATATTATGTTAGAATTTTGTTACTATATATATTGACTGCGTTAATTCAGTTCCGTTGCTGCACAGTGCACATCATCATACTACACGGATAATCATGCAAAATCACAACTGGTTCTTTTATTTATAGAAAAAAGACAAGTTGCACAGTGGGAGCCAGTTTGCCACTTCCCACTTCCAGGGACAAAAATATAAAACTAGAAATGGTGTTTTCTTTTGGGGGTTAATCCATCGTACCTCTCTACCTTACCTCACTATCTTCACCTTTATTCCCCTGAAGCTTCCAGCAAAGCTCGCATGCCTTGCCTCTACCCAAAGCAAGAACTCTATTCGCCTGAAATGACTATGCATGATTAGATAATTAGCCGAAAACCATGACGCCAAGCATTGCCTCCAAAAGAATATAATCTTTGCATTTGCTTTTGGGTATCTTATGTTTGCATTTACTTTTGGCAGAGATCACTTTAACTTTTTGATAATTTTGGCAATAATTTTTAAATAAATTTAAAAGTAGAAAAACTATAAATATATTTTTTTATCTATAATAGTGATTCAAATTTCATATAATTTCATTAATGTTTGATAGTCCATCAAAGATCGTTAAATTAAAACCATTCTAAATTGTATAAAATTTTGATCATCTTTGACGGATTATCAAATAATAATAAAATTAAAAAACATTATCAATATATAATTAAAAAATATTTCTATGAACATATTTTTACTTTTAAAATTTATTCGTATTTATTTAAAATTTTTGTTGTCATAGTTATCAAAATAACTCAATGTCAAAGATCCATGTTTAGTATTGTATAAGTTAGGTATAATATATTGTGTGAGAGATGTTTAATATTTAAAATTAATTAGTTAGATAACTAATTTATAAATATAGATTTAACCATTATGATAAATAATCTCAAAATAATAAAAATATTATATTTTATTATCATTCTCTCTTTCCTTCTCATTCTCTAATCCTATCAATCCCTGGCACCTTTTTTTTTAGGTGCTAAGTACTTAGACTGCATGTACACCCGGAGATGCGCATATATAAGCATGACACTGGTCAAATTGCTGCCGTCAAATTCAAATAGCTGTACTCCCATATTCATATAGATCCAGATTTTTTTTTCTTTCTAAATTGAACAGTCCAACTCAGAATTTAATCTACGAAGTATGTCCAAACAAGTGTTCATTCTTAATAATGTTAATTAAAATGTTAATAATCGTTATTTTTTTATGTATAACTCAACAAGGAAGAAAATACGTATATTTTTAAAACTTAATTGTATGTTCAAAATATAGATTCACTGGTCTCGGAAATCAAGTTTCAAGCCTGAACAACAAATTTTTAACTGGGCAACTTGATATTCCTGAATAATTGATGTTTGTTTTGAAATCAAGGAAAATCTAAAATGCGGAGCCCGCACTGAAAAATCTGATAAAAGACTTTGACAATCCTTATGCTTAGAGAAATAAGAATTACAAACCTTAGGATTCAATCGAATTTGCAAAAATTGGAGGGGCCAAGCCCAAAGAACTGCATGTGCAGTTCAAAAGGGTCATTCAATAAAGAGGTCCAGAGAAATAATTGGACCAATAAAAGGTCAAGAGATCCATTTTAGACCGGGCTTCTTTTTCTTATATTCCCTTTTTGGATTCCTATTCTTGCAAATGGACCATTTTACTGGTCTCTGTAGAGCCACCAGGCCCACCACACGTCCACACCCACTTAAGCAATAAATTATTGTTTCCTACGTCTCAAACTATCTTTTTAGCTGATTGATAGTTTTATGGACTGTCTAGTATGTCTTTTTCTATGCATTGCTCTGTGTCACTTGATAATGGATTATTTTTATAATCTTCACAATAACACTTCAAACAAATTTAAAAAATAAAAAATATATAGATATATTCTTCATTCTATAGATCAATAAATTTTCAAATTTTATACAATTTAGTTATCAGTTGATGGTTCATTAATGACCATAAAATTACATCCGTTGCAAATCATATAAAATTTTATTGTATTTGATGAACTATCAAATGATAACTAAATTGTATGAAATCTAAAACATCATCGATCTATAAGTAACATAATATATTTACATTTTTTTTCTATTTAATGATATTTTTTTGAATTTATTTAGAATGTCATTGTCAAAATTGTTAAAATAACCCATTACCAAGTGATTCCTCCCCCTTTACATATTTCATATCTATATATTACGAGGTTTTACCTGGAATTGACACACCATAAAATGTGCAGAAAATATAAACACGAGTTTCTTGCATCTGACCTAAAGATTGTCCGATGCTATTTAAGTATTTATATCATTTTATCTCAAAAAAGAATTATGATGCTTGGAATTTATTTAGATTAATATCAAACATTTATGCAATTTACTATTGTGCAAGATCGTGAATAGACATAACTTTTGTGTCTTAGCAAAACAAAAGTACAAGGCTGTAAGTTTTATGCGCATTTAAAAAAGTGACGGCATTTGAATCTCTTTTTATTTTGAATATTCGGATAACTGCATAGTTAATTTTGGATTTTTCCATTCAACGATTCAGATTTCATTTACATGTATATATTCGTAAACTACTTTGATATCAAAGACTAATATTTTAAATACAAAAGCAAGAAACAAAAATCTAAGTCTAAAGATTAGATACCTATTAACCATTATACAAAGATATTAATCGAAACAGCAACCGCATCTGTCTGAGAGACTATTAACCATTATACAAAGATTTTTTTTTTTTTTGCAATACACGGATGGTGTTGGGCCTCGCTCTTTTATAAAGATATGCTAGTTTAAGTCTCTGTCATATATGTGGGGATTAATTAGAGTCTTATTGTGCGACCCTTTTTCGCGCGCTCCGCACCGCCGCTGGGCGATGTGATGCGGAAGAAGGACACGGAGATCCCCCCTAGATATGCATCCAAAATCTTATGTTCCATGAGTTTATTTTGATAGTCCCACTGGGCGTGCCAGATCCTGTGCGACCCTTTTTCGCGCGCTCCGCACCGCCGCTGGGTGATGGGATGCGGAAGAAGGACACGGAGATCCCTCCCAAGCGTGCATCTGCTAAGTGCCGGCTGATTCTGCCGTTTAGAGAGATTTGGATGCACATTTAGGGGGTTTTTAGTGATTGTGAGTTCTTGTAGATTCCGGTGGGCGCAAGCCCCCACCGTTAATTACCCTGGGCTACTAACCTCGAGGCACCTCTGGATCTTTGAAAGAGAGAAGCAAATAGTATAGTTAAATGATGGTCAAGTGGTCGTCTGGGTTCACAAAAGGGGTCGATTCCAAGGAAGACGAACCTACTACAGATCGGTTCAGTCTTTACCGCTTCGAGAGATAATCTTACTACAGATCAGATTAATTTCTTCAAAGGGGTTCGAGGTGAGTCTACTACAGAACGACTCGACCTCAGTTCATCTAGAAAATGAACCTACTTCAGAACGGTTCACAGTTGATCCTATGGAAGATGAACCTACTACAGATCGGTTCAGTCCATACCGCCTCGAGAGATAACCTTACTACAAATCAGATTAATCTCTTCAGAGGGGCTTGAGGTGAGTCTACTACAGAACGACTCAACCTCCGTTGATCTAAAAGATAAACTTACTACAGAATGGTTCAATCTTAACTAGTCAACAACCAATCACACAAAATACAACTCGAAGCACTGAGCCGGTTGATCTTGAGGTCGGTGAATCAGGAGAAGGGTGGATTTGGCCCACGTGTTTCTTCTCACCGATCTTCTAGATCATGAATTCGAAGCACTAAGCCGATTCATAAATCTAGGAAACACAGTTACACACAATGTCAAACCTGAAGCACTGAGCCAGCTTAACATTGAGGTGTGTGTTAGTGAAGGAACCTACTACAGAACGGTTCATATTCACTGTTTTGTGGATGAATCTACTACAGAACGATTCAATCTCACGATCTCGGGATATGAACCAGAAGACAAACTTATCGACGGATGAGTTCAGTCTTGCTAGCTCAAATGGTCATGAATTACTTGTTCATGACACCGAGTCATTAAGATGTCACTTCTCTCGGACATCGTAATGTTCATATCTCTTGGAGTCGACATATCTCTTCATGTTGATGTCGCAGCCTTGGTTATTCTTCAGCGAGCGTCAAGATGTTCTTGTCCCGACTAATCATTCTAAATGTTGCATTACTTGTGCAAAATTACTATGTTGCCCTACACTCCTTGTGTGAGCATATTTAGTCATGAGTCATTTGTTCATGGTGATGAGTCATTAAGATGTCACTTCTCTCGGGCATCTTAATGTTCTTCTTCCTCAAAGTCGACATATCTCCCCATGTTGATGTCGCAGCTTTGGTCATTTTTCAACAAGCGTCAAGATGTTCTTGTCTCGACATATCTCCTCATGTTGCTATCCAAGCCTTAGTTATTCTACGTCAAGATGTTCTTGTCTCGACTAATCGCTCTAAATGTTACATTATGTGTGCAAAATCACTATGTTGCTCTACACCCCTTATGTGAGCACATTTGTTCATCTCTAAAATGTAAAAAGATTATTACATGATATCTATTCATTTTCTTTTTTTTTAAACTCTATTTATTCTTGTAGAAAAATTATTTACAAAAATAATAGGAAATGGGTTAGCTATTAACTAGAATTTTATTTATATTTTTGGGATTTTATAATAGCTAAAATAGTAGAATTTTATTTTTATTATTTCTAAGCTCTATTTATTTTGTAGAAAATCACTTAGAAAATAAATTGGCTATGATTTTTATTTGTATTTTTAGGATATTTATAATAGCCAAAGTAATAGAATTTCATTATTATATTTCATTATGTTGAAACATTATTCATTATGTAGAAATTATTTACAAATCAAAGAGATGATTAGTTATATTATTTTTTTTATTTTTATTTTTATTTTTAGGATCTATAATAGCTAAAAAGAAATCATTATTAATATTCTATCCTATTTATTATAGTTTTTCATTATATTTTTTATTATTTCTATTTATTATCTATAGAAAAATATAAGATTTTTTTATTATTATCATCATTTTTTGAAAATAGCCATAAGGGATGAAATTCATTATATTCTTTATTACAACTATTATTTTTATTACATTTTATTCATCAAAAATATTATTATTGTATATTTATTTAGAAATAACAAAAAGAGTGCAATTCATTTTATTATAAAACTTTATTATCATTCTTTATTATAGAAGAAAATGCATTTACTATCTATTACCATGGTTGTATATATTTTTGCATATTTTTATTATATTATTTTTTTACAGAAAATATTAACATAATATCTATTATTATTTATTTTATTTATCAAAGAATAGAGCTAATCTCATTATTTATTATTGCATATTACTATTGTCATTATTATTTCATGAAAAATCACTTGAAAAATCAGAAAAATATATCTAATTATTATTCATGATTTTATTTGAATTTTTGGAATTTTTATAGTATTTAAAATGACAAGTCAAAGCTAAGTCAAATATATCAATATATGTAATATCTTTTGCTTTTAAATTGTTTCAATATGATTATATTTTTAAAACTGAAATATTATTATATATAAAAATAGTATGAAAAATAAGAAAATTTTAGAAACAAATTTGAGCTAATTCGGAGTTCAAGAGCATTTTCTAATGATTTATTTACTATTTATTTTTAATGTTCTGTTATTATTTAATTATTGGGCCTAATCTGGGCCTTTAGATCTATATCAAGATTAGTGCATATCTTTCATATAACTTTATTCTCATTTGGGCCGCCGGATATGTTTTAAGATTGAGTTGTATTAGATGAGGGGCCCAGATTCAATCATTATTCTTTTTAGAACTGCGATTCATCGTGGACATCCGATCTATTCCAAGATTCGCATGTGCGCTTCAATACTCGTGCCCGTGCGTCAATATTTGTGTTGATGCATTCTATTGATTTTCCGATCGGTAAAGTCTTTAATATTCGTGCTCCCGGTGGCGCCGGCGACTGGGACCACCTCTTGTTGATCGGACGACTGCCTTAGCATCGCCTCTCCTCGGGGAGTAGTTCTATGATGTTCGATTAACAATCCATACGGTGAATAGCACTTCATGCCAATGTCGAGTGTAACAGATTGGTACCATTTGATACCGAGTCCCAATTCTTGCGAATTCAATGAAATTAATCAATATTTCTGATAATTTTCTACTCAATTCGCATCGCCTATGTGTGTTAATGCGAGTTACCATGATTAATACAATCTAAATTGACTCATGACCCAGATATGATACAATGTATGGTAGTACCGTTCGGTATCCATTGGTACCGATCATTACCATATCAAAATCCACAATCTTTATCCACTTTTCGTGTTATCTATGCTTCTATCATCATATATGCTAGCAATATCTAGTAAAATGTATTTAATCTATGCACAATTCATCTCTTTATTAGTCTATAACTTTGATTCTGTCAGAGGCTCTCGGCCGCGGAACTGAGATATAACCCATACCGAGTTCTCAAGGCTCAGCTGAGATCAATCGGTTCATAGGCAATCCTATTAATCTTATCACATGCTTCATGAGTGATAGTGGATGCATTCTACGATGTTTGAACAAAGGATCAAGGCAATTGAACAATACTGTGTCGAGTTCTCAGGTTTCGGCCGAGATCAATCGACACAGTGATCTAATCACCCATTTTAATCAAAATTCAATGAAGATTTCAGATGATTCATGCATACTAAGCTTGTAACTCATGAGAAAAGATGAAATTGCAAAAGAAAATCAACAGAATCAGAAGTAACAATACTGTTATTTACAAGAAAATCATAATTACACTCTTCAAGCTTCGATTTTCAAGAATCAAGCTTGCAAACTTCCAATTAACCAAAGACAGAGTTTAGAACTCACCTTCAAGCAAGCAATTGAAAGGAGTGAATCGAGTTCTCAAAGGAATTACTGAGATCAATCGATTACACCAATTTCTTCTTCTTGTTTCTTGCTTCTTTCTGCTGCTCTCAATATCTAATGTCTCTATTTATTGCTATTAATCTCCAAAAAATGAATCTCTCCTATCTCTTTGCTGTTGATGGGTTTATATAGGTTATGGAAATGGTCCATCCAAGGAATTAGAGCTATACACCATCTAAAACATCATCAATTGAGTTAGCTTGGCCCATGAACATGGTTCTCCAATTCTGTTATCCCTTCTGTTGCGATGTGGGCCCTGTTTTAATGAATCCAAAGTTCAATCTTTGACTGTTGACCAAGTTGAATCTTCCTCTCACTTCTCTTCAATCAATAGAAACTTCTGGACATTTTTATATGCTATATATACTCATCACATAGCACCAAAGTCACTTCTTCCTTTTCTGCCATTGTAACTCACTTCTCAAGTTCTAATTCATTCTCTCGAGCTTAAGCACTGGTCAACACCATACTTCCCTTATTCAATTGCTAGTCTTCATCATTCCATCAGCATCGTATGAGTTCATGAGGGCCACAAACACTGCCAATTCGAGTTAGGAGTGTAAGGTTTCAGGTTTTCCTTATTTGCCCGATTTCATTACCTTGATTCAATTGCTTCAGTTCACCTTATAATTCTTGCTTCTTTCTTCATATACAGTGTCGCCTAGGTGAGTAGAAGGGATTTGCATCACCAATTTTAGATTTTGAGGCTAGGATTGAAGTGCTTCATTGATTGCCCGAGGTATCCATCTCTTTCAATCACCCTATTCGTTTATTATTTTTCAATTTTGATCATTTACACATCTTCTCTCATGTACATGCTAGCTCTAACCGAAAGGAATTGGAGTTGTGATATTTAGAGAGCTTGATTGCTTCTAATGGCACCCTCGGCCTCGTCGAGAAGAAGGAGAAAGAGAGGGAAGGGAGAAGGAGAAGCCTTCAGGGGGGCTAAACTCGGCGCACAGAATCCACAAAGCAAAAGGGCCCACTGTCAAAGAAATAATACGCATGATCCAGGTACACACTTGCCTCATCTTCCTCGATTTAAATCTTCTGCTTAATACTATATAGACTTGGTGCATGGATGAGTGAATGAACTGCCTGCTTAAATTCCTGACATGTGGGCCCTAGATGTAAGTGTTATGACTCTAGGTCCACAGATCCAGTCACCAATTGATTAGTTTATTGCTTAGTGTTAGTGAGGCTGATCTGGCGCATTCTGATAGGGCCACTTAGTTAATTATCCCATTAATCCTATGCATTAGTGTTAATGCATGCTGAGGTGGCTCTGTAATGTAGTGCCATGTGTTACCTGTGGAGCCTATGCTGCCTAGTTGGACCAATAGCATGTAGCCATGTGGCAATAGGTGTGGTGTAGTCTGCTGAGGTGTGTCATTACTATGCTGCCATGTGGCACATGGGGAGTGAGGTGTATTGCTGAAGGCTGCCATGTGGCATGTGGAGGGTGAGGTGGACCTATCAGGGCTTGCCACGTGGCATGTTGGTGGGGCCCACATGTCAGGTCAGTATGGGGGTGGGGCCCACATGGCTGAGGTGGACCAATGGGTGCTGACACGTGGCATGAGGTGGCCCAGTGAGATGCTGACACGTGTCACACACTCTCTCTTCTCTGATTCTGTGTAAGTATGTTTAGGATCCCCAGTTTGCACCCAGATGAGTCTCTGTCCCCAGATTGTACCCAGAGCTGCCTTGATCAAATCTCAGCCCTTGATCTTTCCTTTTTAATCTGTTTTATTTTCCCTGAATTTATTCTGATAGCTCCACTTATCTAAAAATCATGAAATTTTCACCAAAAATCCCTAAATTCATGATGATCACCCCTGTAATTTTTAATTCCATTTTTACCCCTGTCTCTCTGAATTAAAAATTCTTTTGTCAAATAAACCCTATTATTTCTTCTGAATTAATCCCAGATTTCATTTGTAGCTCAATGTCTCTGCCAATTATCTCTCTCTTGCAGAAACAACCCTAACTAAATACCAATTAGACTTATATTGATATTCATTAGGGTTTGATCTGATCAACAGTTGATTACATGTCAACAGTTGATACAAATCTAGACTGGATCAGATGGTTGCTCCCAGCTTTGGCACCTGATCAGTCTTGTGAAATTGACTTCCAATCCCTTAACATGAGGGTGACTTGGTCAAAGAACTGACTACTTATCAGTAATTGACACAAATCAAAGCATGGTTAGGTGGTTGCTCACAGCTTTGGCACCAGGTCAGCCTTGAAAGCAAAATCACATTTGAAATTTCTCATGACTAGTTGTATCAGAATACTAGCTTGGCATTGACATCATTTCATGTAGCATAGGGATTATACTATTTCAGCTCCTCTCTAGGGTTTGCTATAGTGATAAATTCTCAGGGTTTAATTCTGACTCCTTTAATAGGTCACTGAGGTGTGGGGTCCATCTGTCAGTGAAAAATGGTCACATGGATGACCCATCAGATAGGCTAGGTTTATGTTGTTAGGTCCATCTACAAGGGACTGCCAGGTGGGTCCCACTTGTCAGAAAAGATATAATCACATGGTGACACCCGAGAGATCTCCTCTCTCCCTCGATCCTCTCGGCTGTCACTCATGCTGAGTGGATAGAGAATAGTGGGGTATTTATAGTCTTAATTTCATGCCCAGAATTCCGTTGTGGGACTAATGGATTTGTTCCGGGGTTAATCAACGACCTCTTCTGATCAGTGGGCCATCTCTTCCTTGATTTCTCTTCTTCCCTCTTCTTATGATTTATCATTAATCATTGATTTTATTTTCATTCATTCATCTACACATCCTTGAAATTTTTCGAGGGTAAACACTTATTAAAAAAATAAAGGACATTATTGTTAGCAAATATTCAAATATTCAAGAATTATGTATTAAAAATCAAGGTTACTGTATAATTTTGTTTGGTCACTTGATTTTGATCCAATCAATATCATTATTATTTGATATTGATCAGAAAGTTCATAAAACATAAAAATCATATGAATTTTCAAAAATACATTAATATTAACTTATCTTTGATTAAAAATATCTATTAAATTGTACATCATAAATTATATTGAAACGACATAAGACTTCAATAAAAATCAGCAGTGCTCTACAACAGCCACATGATTTTTTTTTAATTTCTTGATGTGATTAATCCTCTTGACATTTATTTTGTTAATTCTTTTTCCGGAGTTGGATGGCCACAACATCCATCTAAAGATTTAGCCAGTGCAAGTTAATTATTAATTGTAACAAATTACAAAAGAATCTTTGCTAATACCATGGTTTAACCAGTCATCAAAATCAAGTTGGCGATTTTTAATGACATATTTTCATTTGTTTACATGTTTTCTCCGAAAAATATTCCGACTTTTAACCTGAGGACCATGGCATCGTTAATAAGGTATTTAATGCTATCAAAGTAGTCAACTGATGTGCATCACCAAGTGAAAGTTGTGCTGTCTAAAAATATCATAAATTATAAGCAGCCTCCTTATTTTCCATTCTTTGTGGGTGTTAAACCCCACCAAATTTTATTGGATTTTAACTAATCTAGTATTCTTATTCGGTACTATCTCTTATATATGCCAATAAATGTTTATTATATTGGAGAATTAGTTGGACTTTAGTATAATAGAAGCTACTTTGTTCCCCAGTGGCAATATTATTACCAACATCAAAGAATTGGCGCTGCTGGAGTGGTATGTGAAGTTGTGCTGTACCTCTGTTCTTAAAACTTTTCGTTTGTCGAATTTGTCATTTTGTGAACTATATAAAAAGGTACAGGGCTGTCAAAAAGCTCCTAACTCGTAGTTCGTGACTCACTTATCACTTATTCGGGAACAATTTATTATTGGTTCGTTTGTTAACAATCCAAGTAATTAACGAATCAGTTCATTAAATTTGTTAAGTTAATGAGTCAAATTTAGCTTAGGTCGGCTCTGTTTATTAATCTCATTTGACTTGATAAACTATTAATATTTACTATTTATATATTTTTATTATGAATTTTTAGTACCATAAGTAATTTATAATATGTTATGTACTAAATTATTATATTAAATTTGTGTGAAATATTTTATCATTATTTATTTTAATAATTTTATATAAATTTTGATACAAAATATTATAAAAATATTATTAACTATTAAGTGAGTCTTAATGAGTCTTAATGAGTCAGTTTGGTTAACTCGTTAACTTAATAAACTAATCTCAAATTAAAGTTTTTGGCCAGTACGGCTCGGCCCATTAAATAAATGAGTCGAGCACAAATTTGATCAAGCTTAGCTTATTTACAGCCCTAAAAAGATAGTCGCTTTTCAAATTTATCACGGTGACTTTATTCAAAATGGGTAATAGCCATAGAGGTGGTAAAACCTAACCCAACCCGACTTGAGAAACTTGTTCAATCCATTCAGGCGTGAATTTGATCCGACTCGACTTTTAAAAAAAAATTAAACTGATTCGATTTGTCTGAATTTGACTTGACTCATCTCGATAAAGGTGGCAAAGCTCAACCCGACCCTTCTCGAGAAACTCGCCCGACACGCCCGAATTCAAATTCGATATGACCTAATTTTTTAGAAAGTCAAACTGATCCGAACCTGGCCCGACCTGGACACAAATGACCCAAAACCCAAGATGACCCTGAGATGACCCGAGATCAGATAACCCGAAACCCAACCCGATCCGAACCCTAACGACTCGAAAACTCAAGATGACCTAAGATTAAACAATCTGAAACTCGACCCGATTTGAACCCGAATGACTTGAAACCCGAGATGACCTGAGATCAAATGACCCGAAAATCGATATGATTTGAACCCAAACGACATAAAACCCAAGATGACCCGAGATTAGATAACCCAAAACTCAACCCGGCCCGACTTGTGCTGTATATATGTATCAAATTACTTTAAAATTATACCGTATAAATATTAAACTTTCTTTATAAATTCAACTTGTTCTTGACTGCCAGTTTATTTTGAGGGAGGTTGGGTTAAGCTCGGGTTAAGAAGAGGACTAGGTTAAGCATGAGTTTCATAAATAATGATGGATTGTCAGTTTATTTTAACTTAAATTAATAAATATTTTTATCAATATAACCCGTACAAACAGTTGTATTTATAATTTTTATCATTTTAATTAAGAAATTACCTACATGTGTATATATATATATATATATATATTCAAAATTTATATCAAAATAAAAAATTATATTTTGAATCATTATAATAACATATATCAATCAAAATTTATATATCATAAATTAAAATTAACATAAAAAATTGATGTCTGTTAATAAAATATGATATTTTTAGATATTATGAGATGGTAGTTATCAAGAATCAAAATTTATATAAGTTTAAGCAATTCAAAATGTGAAACTGATTTGGTGACTATTTAATATCCTATATGTCTTTTACAAGATTTGATTGAAAAGAATAAAGAAAGAATGCTCAAATAAAGTCAAATACTTTATGCAAATATGCAAAGAGAATTCAACCAAATATTAATTACTAAAACAAGCAATCGATGTAAAATAATGATTAAGAAATATAACTTAGTAAAAATAAAGAATATGAGAAACACAAGATGCAAAGTGCTGAAAAATAAAGAAGAAGCGAGATGTTAACAGAGTTCGGTTATAAAACTTACGTATTTGGATCTCATTTCACTAACGGAACACACCTATAATACACACAAAAATGTTTTATAATTTTAGAAACTTTACCTTCTTCACAAAAAAAAGTACAAGAAGACTAAAAACTCTACGAAAATAAAAAAAAACAACAAAGAGTACAAAAGGCTCAGAAAAATTAGCTTAAAGTTGAGAATAAAATTGAGCATAAATTCAAAGATCATAATGTAGAACACTACTGGAAAGAATTACAAGAAATACTAGATATAGCTAATTCAAAGTCTTGGGTTCTTGTGTTTGCAAGAAGAGTAGAAGTGTTATTTTGATAGCTTGTGTATGAGTGCTCAACTTGCTTAGAGTATTAAAAATTTGTTCAGTTTATAAAAATTCTGAAGCAACTCAGAGTCCATTTTATATTATTTTCTGAGACCTTTCTTGCGTTATTGTTAAATCATGAATTTTAATTAATAAATAATAATAATTAAGACTATAATTACCATAATTTAACATAAATTAACAAACGATTTAAACCAATACTTTGAGAATATAAATGTATACGAGATTTAAATAAATAAATAACGAGAGATGATAATAAACAATAATGAATGTACCACTTAATATTAATAAGAGTGAATAAATAAAGGAGACCAAATTTTCAAATAAATCGATAAATCAGATTAATAAACGAATAAGAATAAATAAGTAAGGTAATATATATAAATATATATATATATATACATATACATATATATATATATAATTAGATAAATCCTTTATGAAAATGAATTCAAAGCATGTCAGTATACAGCCGAGACACAGATCAAAATAAATTAATTTCGAGATCATAAATGATAGAGTAAAATAATAGCAAATTCCTAAACCAAGCGGCCTAAATTCTTATTTTTCAATTTTCTCCTCTAAAATTTTACACAATAAAGATTATTGAGGAGAATTTTACACGTTTTGATCAAGTTTGATTGCATTGACTTGTTGTCTAACATGTTGATATCAATTGATTACGGAAGTCTAGACTCAAATATATCGATCTGGAATTGATCTGACTAGACCAAAATTAATTAATTATATCCATATTATTTGAAAAGTCAAATTGATAATCTAGACCTAACATTGTTTAAAATAATCTTTTTTAAAAAAAATTATGTCTGACGACCCGAAATCCAACCCGACCCGAAATAAAACATAAAAAAAACATAACTTGGCCCAGCCCGAAATAACCCGAAACCCAAGATTACCCAATATCAGATGTCCTGAAACCCGACCCGACCCGACCTGACCCGGACCCGAATGACCCGAAACCCAAAAAAACTTGATAATATTCGACCCAAAACCCAACCCGAACCCGACCCGGTCCATCCGATTGCCACCTCTTTATTTCGAGATCAAATAATCTGCAATTCAATTAAAATTAATATAAAATTTTATAAAAGTTAATATGTAAACTGATACGATCCGCTCCAATATGTAAACTGATACGATTCGACCCAATTTCTTACAAAAAAAAAAAAAAAACCAACCCGAGTCGTATGAACCCGAACTCAACACGCCCCGCACTATTGCCACTTGATAGACTTCCGTAATCAGAGAATGGATCAAGCGAATCAAACCAAACGGGGGATGTATGGATCTCTTTAGTTTCTTTTCTTTGATATAAAATGTTGATAGTCTAAATCAAAATGTACATTTAATTAAAAATATGTATATATTTTTTTTTTCAAAATGTGTACATCGATTTAAATATAGTATGAGATCACAATATAAATAATATTGGTTTTCGCAAACTTAATATGAAATCCATTTCAAATCAAGAATTAATTTTTTTTTCTAATATCTATCATGAGTCATGGGTTTACGTTCTTAATTTATTTTAAATTAACGCAAGCTCTCATCATTAGGTTGTTAATCTAAATGTTTTAAATGCAAACCTCATGGACAGGGATGTAAATAGAGCAGATATTATCTCATATTATTTTGTATCCGAAGTTTCAGAAAAAATATATAATATTATACTACAACAGATTTTGAATTTAATAATGATTTTTAAAACCCTTTAACAATGGTTCTCCAACTGTTATTAAAGGAGTGTTAGAAAAAATATAAACAACTGTTGTTAAAAATATTTTTGAAAGACATTTAACAACGGTTCTTAACTAATAACTGTTGTTAAAGGGTCCTTTATCAACGGTTCTTAACTAATAACCGTTGTTAAGGGTCCTTTAATAATAGATTTTAAATAAAAAATCATTGTTAAAGGGTACCTTAACAACGGTTATTTAAAAAAAATTAAAAAAATATATCTGTAACAATGGTTTTTAACTAATAATTATCGCTAAAGGACCATTTAGCAATGGTTATTAGTTAAAACCGTTACTAAATGTAACTTTTAAAAAATATAACTTTTTTTTAAAGGTGCGAGTCAGGTTGATATTGAGTCGTATTGAATAACAATAAACAATAAATATGGAGTCATATTGATTAGATAAGAATAAAAATATTATTATATATTATTCATTCAATAATTAATATCAAAAATATATAATTATTCATCAAATGAAAAATATTTAGTCAAAAAATACATACATCTTACTCATACATTAATATGAAAATATATACAATTTCTAAGAAAAAATAGAAAAAAAGACAAGAGAAAAAAAATATAAATGTGTTTTTGAGCTTGAAGATAAGATTTTTTCGCCCGCAAAATGATGGGAACGGCTTAAGCCGATAACATTATAGATCTCGTTGTTAGCTTTATGTGGCAACGTAAAACGCATCAATCAGAGTTTTCTATTAAAAGTTATGGCCATTTGAAATTGAGATGGTCGGATTTCGATTTTTATTTCTTTTGTCTCTCTTCTTTCTTTCTTCTTTCTCTCTCTGTCTCTCTCTCATCTATCTTTCTTCTTTCTCTCTCTCCATGGGATTTTAGTTTTTAAATTTTTATTTTTTGAACGTTGGATTGGGATTAACGAATGATGAGATGGGCAATCCGTGGGAGCAAATGTTATTAGTGGAAGCAAAAAAAAAAAGCAAATGTCAGACTCAAAAAAGTAGCAGAATCGTTGCTAAACGCACCATTTAACAACGGTTCTAGGTACATAACCGTTGTTAAAGGTAGTGTTTAATAACGATTCTTTAAAGGAACCATTATTAAATGGTTTTGTTGTTTTTTGGTGTTCTTGGAGTCTATTTTAATAATATTTTTTTTATTATAAACTGTTATTAAAAAAGTTTTCAATATTACAATGATGTCATTGAGCCATATAGTAACGGATTTGATATATAATCATTGTTAAATGAATGTTGTGTAAGATCATTTCTGTTGTAGTGTTCATTTGAATATTAATTAATTAATATTATGTTGTTATGATTTTTTATTCAAGTAGCGGATATCCAATATTTTATTATATGTATATCTGTATTGTTTTAACGGATATCCGTTTAACAAGATATATCCTTTATATATTTATTTAAAAACTTATGTTTTCATCATTATATTCAATTATTATTAGATAGATAGTACGATATTAGTTTTTTATAATATTTATATTTCTTCATATATAGTAGTATTGAAAATTTACTT